>CAUYQU010000099.1:0-50538 GCA_963574635.1 Cheracebus regulus
CCCCTATTTCCCCCCAACATACCCCAGCGTATAGTGCTCCCCTCCCTGTGTCCATGTGTTCTCATTGTTCAACACCCGCCTATGAGTGAGAACATGCGGTGTTTGATTTTGTGTTCTTGTGTCAGTTTGCTGAGAATGATAGTTTCCAGGTTGGCAAGAGAACCCGCATATTTTTATAACTGTGGTTATTAGCCTTTATACTGTGATTCCTTTAGCCACTATATATCTATAGTTGAGACAGCACAAGGCAATGGGCCATCCTCCTGAGACTAGCATTCTTGCACTGAAGGGCATATGTCATTATCACTATTAAAATGTCACTTGGCTCACGCCTGTAATCCCAGCACTTTGGGAGGCTGAGGCTGGCGGATCACAAGGTCAGGAGATGGAGACCACCCTGGCTAACATGGCAAAACCCCGTCTCTACTAAAAATACAAAAAAAAAATTACCCGGGCATGGTGGCATGCACCTGTAGTCCTAGCTACTGAGGAGGCTGAGGGAGGAGAATCGTTTGAACCTGGGAGGCAGAGGTTGCAGTGAGCCGAGATCATGCCACTGCACTCCAGCCTGGGTGACAGAGTGAGATTCCATCTCAAAAAAAAAAAGTCACTTAATTTGTTTCTTTAATTATTTTTATCCAAGTTCCTATTTTCAAAGCCTTTCTTTACTTGTTAACATTGAAAAATGAGACTAAATTACATAATTTGTAGAAAAATGTCAATAATAAGATTATATACCAAAATTGATCAGAAATTTTCAAAGTTGGGCTCAGAAAAATAAACGTCTCTATATGCTTTTTGTACTGCTATAACAAAATAACTGAGACTGGGTAATTTGTTTTTAAAAAGGAATTTATTTCTCATAGTTCTAGAGTCTGGGGAGACCAATATCAAGACTCTGACATAGTTTAGTTATTTTAATTCAGCAGATTTCCAGGGTATATATTTGGCTGGTTCAAATAAAAAGTATCATTTTAGATAAAATTCTTTTACCTGTTTGATAATTTTACCTTCTGACTTGGTTTAAACCAACTCTTATCCTACCAGGATTTACTGACTAGATTAAACTATTGTGGCCAAGTTTACTACACTTCAACAGATGAGATTAATAGGAAAATGCAACTTGCAGCTAGGTTTCATGCTTAGTCACTAACATCAACTGATAAACACAATTTGTACAAATATAACAGTTGGGGGGGAAAAAAAAGCCTAAAACAGAAAATACAGAAACTACTAACTGAAAGGTGCAGAAATTACTGAGAAATTTAAAAGTTACTTCTTGTGGTAGTTTTTATGGCAGCTATTTGAAAATTGTCATTTGCAAAACTTCCATATGGATTGAGTGCAGCAGAATTGCTACAAATATTAAGTAGTAACCTACAAACCACAAATCCAAACTGAATCAGGACTTCAAACACAATCAGTTGGACCATCAAATTGATTTGTATTAGCAGATTAATTTCAGCATAATAAGTCAATCCAAAGCCACTTAATTTTAAATTCTGATTTCATTTCTAAGAGCTAACATCCTTTAAGTGCCTCTCACTGGTTGACTATAACTTAGAACCATTAGGAAAGAGATCCTGGAAAATTTACTGCTGAGACTGACGTGAAAGAATACACGGGGAATGTAGAAAGGGGTAGTGATGACGTGAGTTTACAACAGAAACCCAGTGGATCAGCCAAGTGCGAGGCCACATATTGGATAACAGATCTGACTTAGGAGAAAAATTGCCCTACTTTTTCATAATCCAAGAATGACAAATATCAGCAAAGGTTTAGAGGCTCAATAAAATTCAGTGTTATAGCTCACCATTGTTTAAGAAAGTGAGAAGTGAGAAAAAGCCCCAAATACATCTACCAGACATGATCAATCCAGGCAGCGGAATGATATGCAATCAGTGAAAATAAAACGGCTATATTTGATTGGATTAACGCATATTGAAATTTAAAAAGTATTCAACATAATTTTGAGTAAAAAACACAGAACAGGAAGTTCAGTGTGAGCCAGTATGATCTCATTTACATAAAATTTAACTGTTATGTATTTATAAGATATCTGGAAGGGTGTAAACTAAATTCATAGCAGCACTATTATGGGGGATAATATTTAGTGGGGAGAGTCACTGACTTTTCAATATATATGCTTTTCATTTGGTTTATTATTAATATGTTGTTCTTTTATAATAAAAATAAATGTATTTTTAATAGAAGTCATAACAAATTTTATCTTGCAGCTAAGCAATATTATCAGGATAAAGTTTTTACTATTAGCAAGTAACAAAACAAAATCTGTATAACTTCCTGGGTATGGAAGGTATCTACTAGATATGTACTCTTAATGCTATACTCTTAACACAGTACCTAGAACAAAACAAGTGCTCCATAAGTATTAAGTGCATGAGTAGTTAAAACTTCTTTCATGATTGACAGATAGATACATAGGAAAGATAGAAAACAGATTGAATTTGAAACAGAATAGTGTTAACTCATTACAAAAAATGAGTTACATTCAGTAGTGGTCATAATTGAAATTCTTAGAGAATTACCCAAGTTGTATCTATTATTTTAAAAATATTTCTTTATACTGAATTCTTATTAAATAGATATCAGTATTAGTAATGAGGACGCAGTTTATACATTTAGCTTAATAAAGTTAATAAAAGTTATATAGAAATGACTACCTAACACATTTAGCTAGAATTAGTAAAGCTATGCTGGCACAGGGCTGACATCTTTCTTCTCCAGTGACATGTTTTATGATATGTTATCTGGAAATCTGTTCCTTGTTATGTTATCATCACTCATATGTACTAATTAAAAAAAAAACAGTTAAGCAATTAGTTTCCTAGGAAAATCTCCCTTTTATTAAGATTTGCTTGAAACCTCCAAAGCCTTTAAGAAATAGTAATTTTCTAATGGTCAACACACAGGCATGGTGTTAAATAGCAGAACATATATTTTGGGAGGAGAACCTGATAATTACTTTCAAACAATGTGACACAGTCAGTTATCTTCTGATATACTGTACTTCTAAAGTTGGAAATAACATTAAAAAACATTTCTTGGGCCCCTGAAAGGAAGACTCTACCTATTTCACATTGGTTAATCCAAGGTTAGAGGCAAGGGATCCCGTATGGCAACAGCAAGGGGAAATGAATGGAGGAAAGGGTAAGATATGTCTTTTTAAGAATTTAGGAGGAAATAATAATTATTAAATAAGATATGTGGAGCACATCTTAGTTTACAGGTTCCTAATCACCCTCTTCTGGGTGTCACAGGAACTGAATTATCTACTTTTTTATTAGTCTATTTTCATGCGGCAAATAAAGACATACATGAGACCGGGTAATTCATACAGGACAGAGGTTTAATAGACTCACAGTTCCACATGGCTGGGGAGGCCTCACAATTGTGGCAGAAGCCAAGGAGAAGCAAGTCATGTCTTACATGGATGGTACCAGGCAAAGAGAGAGAGCCTGTGCAGGGAAACTTCCCCTTATTAAACCATCAGATCTCATGATACTTATTCACTTTTATGACAACAGCATAGGAAAGAATTGTGTGAGTGATTCATTTACCTCCCAACAGGTCCCTCCCACAACATGGGGGAATTGTAGTAGTTAAATTCAACATGAGATCTGGGTGGGGACACAGTCAAACCATATTAACTTTCTATTCTTTGGCATAGGAATTGAAGTAGTTTCTACTCAAGGTATCTTTCTTGGTCCACTGTAGAAGTAAACATATTTTTACAGAATTTTTTCCCCTACAATCTTTTCTCTAAATTAAAATCTCTTCCTGATGTTTTCTAAGATTGGTTACCACGAACAGAAATGTCATTCCATTCACTTTCTACCTCATTTTCAATTAAAAAAAAAACACACACACACACATTCACGTGTACAATGGATTGTGAAGGATTTATGATTACATATAGGATTCAAATAAATTTAAACTTTATTTTGGGACCCCCTCATCTCAGTAGGCTCTCAAGGAGACTGAATGGAGAGCAAGGACTTTAAGGTGTACAGAAGCAATGGCAGAGGGACAGGGTGTGAGGAAAATAACCAATCAGGAAACATGTGGTTTCCTCCTCTTGGTGAATTCTTAGGATTTGTAGGCCTATACTGCATACTCCACACGGTACTCACATTGGAAAAGAGGGAAAATGGGAAGTAGAGTTTGGGAAACAAGGTTTTGCTAGAATAGAAAACGAATAGAAAGGACTGTAGTATCTGAGAGAGAAAGAGAATTTGAGGAGACACTTATCTGAATCAGTTATTCCTAAAGGAAACTGTATTAGCCGAGGTTCTCTAGAGAGACAGAACTAAAAGGATAAATGTATATGTAAATGGGGAGTTTTTTAAGGTATATTGACTCAGAGGATCACAAGGTAAAGTCTCACAACAGGCTGCCTGCAAGCTGAGGAGCAAGGAAGTCAGTCCAAATACCAAAACCTCAAAAGTAGGGAAGCTGACAGTGCGGCCTTCAGTCTGTGGCTGGAGGCCGAGAGTACCTGGAAAACCACTGGTGTAAGCCCAAGAGTCCAAAAGCTGAAGAACTTGAAGTCCAGTGCTGGAGGGCAGGGAGCATCTAGTACAGGAGAAAGATAAAGGCCGGAAGACTCAGCAAGTCTGCCGTTCCGCCATCTCCTGCCTGCTCTATTCTAGCACGCTGCCAACTGATTAGATGGTACCCACTCAGAATGACAGTGAGTCTGCCTTTCCTAGCCCAGTGACTCAAATGTTAGTCTCCTTTAGCAACACCCTAACAGATACACCCAGGAACAATACTTTGCATCCTTCAATCCAATGAAGTTGACACTCAGTATTGACCACCACAGAAACTTTCCTTTTAAGATATGTGCACAAAATAATCACAAAGAAAAGATTCACTATTCACAATCATGTAGATAAAAACCATAAATTTTAATTGTTGCTAGCTACTTCCAACATTTTTAATAACATCATGTGGCATATATTAGAACTAGCTAGTATTTGACTTCAAAGCAACAAGTCAGCTGAGATAGTATATAAGTTAAGGATGGAGTAACATATATAACACATATAAGGCTGGAGTAACTGTCACATAGTAACTGTCACATAGGAGGCAATTAATAAATGTCAACCAAGTTTTTTTCTGGCAGTGGAAAAACACTGTTAATTGCATTTTCCAAATAAAAGCAATTAAAAGCAATTTGAAAAAATGCAAACAGTTTTCACTCTATAGTTATTTCATATACTAATGAATCATAACTTTGGGCACCGTTTTGCATTGTTATTTTATAATTTTTTATCATTAAAATTGCATTCTCTTTTATTTCCCAGATTCTAGACCACATCTTACACTAAATCACATCTCAGAAAGGAGGTATATATTACAAGATGATTTCCATTACAAAAATCTATAAAATAAGTCAAGAACTCACTAATTTCTTAACTATTTAGAAACATTAACTTTTCAGACTACTTTCACTCTCTAACAATGTCAAACGAGTAGTTGACATATATAATTCAAATGTCACCAACAGCTCACAAATGGATATAAAGAACTATAATTTGTCATTATAATAGATTCAGGACTATGAATTATCTGCCATCACAAACTAAGCAATTACATGGATCTGACATTTCTCTGGAACTTAGTTTATAAGGTTTTTTACTTCAGGAAGTAAAATTTGTCCATCTTTGTATCCTAGGACCTCTTCTAGCACAGTGGATAGCACATGACACCATAGATAATCAATAAACTCATAAAATGGTTAATAGCACTTCATTTGTAGAGGAATAAGACACAACTGCTATTACCTCCATACAATATTATTATCACTCTCCTCCCCACTCTAAGACCCCTGGAAAGACAACAAAGTCATACAACAAAATGAAGCAAATAGGGTTATATCACATAATCTTAGAAGAGAAGCAGCAGTTACTAAAGAGAAGTATATTTGGCAATGATAATGCCTATGCAATAGACAAAGAGGAAAAGTAAAAAAGCAACAAGAAATACAGAGAAAGATGATAGGAAGGGGGGATACACAAATCGTAGATACTAGAAATGAATGATCCTAATTGTTACAAGTGTGCATAACACAGATTGGTGGGTGATTCATGGTTAAAATAGCAAGCTTCAGATAAATCAGAGGAAGAAGAAGCAAAGACCAGAAAACAGGTGAAAGGAAAAAATGTGAGATCATTCAAAATCATTAAGCTTCTGATACATATTATTTTCCAAAATATTGCAAATAGCCTAAACAGCCTGAGCATCTTTTTTTCTCAATAAGTGTTGAATATGTAAAATTCCCTTTTATAAAACTATAACAAGATGTAGCATTTGGTGGCTATTTCTAAAAACTATATAACCATATCCATTTGAGAAAACATTCATTCTTTCCAGACAGCAGCCATGAGTGCTTTTATACTATTTATTTTTTCAACATTAACCAGAAATGGACCCCAAAAGATTCAGAAATTAATGACTGCAAAGATAACTTTCATTATTCTCAAAGAACAGCATAGATATTCGGAGCTAAATTTTGTACATTTTTCTGTATATGTTCTTCATCCATAAATAATAACATCTATAATTTTAGTTCTGATTTACCTTGAGAGTCTGTAAAAAATAAAATGAATATTTCATAAAGATGTTGGAAACATTCCTATTTGACACAGAATATAAAACCTATGCTGATTAGAACAGGAATGAGGAAGGCTAGACTCTCTTACAGGCTGTCTTCTAACTTACTAATTTCAGGACACTCCTGTACAAATTACTCTGTAAGAAGTGATTTTGTGAATTTAATTTCTTTCCCATCTCTCCAATTGTTCAGAGGGAAATCTAGGAATCACAGAGAAGCAAATAGGCAGAGCATCATTCATTGCCTATTAATAAAAGACAGTTTTTAACACAGCCCAGGGCAGGAAAGGCGGATAACCTTGTGTTATAATAAAGCCAGAGTTATTAGTTATTTGTTTGTTACAAATAAGGTCAAAGTTATGTTAATAGAAAGAATATGAATTTCTCACAGAGACCAGATGGGGACCTTTAGAAATAAATGAAACATCACAGTGGGAAGTGTGTTTGCTTTCAGAATACTTTGGGTGAAAATAAACTACTGCCTAGAGTAAAAGCCCCTACCCTACCCTATCAACTATTTCCTCTCCCCAAATGGGAAGCAGTTGTCATTGTAGTCGCCTTACACAGCCAGAAGATAGAAAAACCCTTCATCCCTCTGTAAAACCAGTGGAAAATCATCAAGTTAATAAAAAAAAAAAAGTCTGAGTGCTTTTAGCAGATGCTTTCAGCTACAAAATTGGAAAGATACACGGAATGATTAGCAACAGAGGGGCTGGGAAATGGTGTGTATTTGTGTGGATTGTTAGGGATTCCAGACTCCATCGAAAGAGGTTAGACAGAGAGGACTGAAGGAAATGGGTGGAGAATCGAGAGACTGAAGCATAAGATGTTCATGTATGAAATCCAACTATTCCATATCCAACACCTACTCTGTCATTGATCCTGACATGACAAGAAGCAGTCAGGTAGCTAAGTTATCTTGCCCTACATCTATGCAAATCTTGTACATCTAGATTTAGGTCAACTACCTGAAGCCCACAATGAATTTCTTAAGTTTTCCTTAAGGTTCTGTGTATTCACTTTAGGAACAGGAGCTTACAGTGGAATCCAGAGTGGAGAAAGTTGTAACCCCATTGCTTCGCCATAGTCATCCACAGACTGACAGCATCCTAGAGGTAATGCATTTTCAAAGTTAGGTAGTTGAGACGTCTTCATTCTCACCCTCTTCCTAAAAAATGACTCAAGGCAACGGAGAGGGTATAGATGGGCCAGAAAAGGAATTTCATACAGATCACAAAGAATGCTATTTCTCTTGAAATACTGCTGTCACCAACTTCGGATTTCTAAAATGTGAAACAGAAATTGCTAAGAGCATTTCTTTCCTAACTAAGGCCCTCTGATAACAAAAACCGTTTAGCCAACAGGATGATGGTCTACACTGACATAAATAATATTACAAAAACCCAAGTAAGAAAGATTCTTTAGATTTAAGGGCCAAAAAATAAATATATTAGAAAAAGCAGGGCAAAAGGGAAACACAACTGTAATATCCTACATGTTTTTAGAAGGCTACAGTAGATTTCAAAAGTACTTTAATGTTGCCTCTAACTATTTTTAATATTCCATGAGGAATTATGCCCAGAGTCAGTTACCCCAAGGAAAAAATCTTGAGTGACCTATTTTAGCCCAGTGCATACTTTTTAACATCCAATTAATATAAAAAAAAAAAAAAACAGAAAAAAAGGATGAAAGATAAAACAGACTCACCAATTTTAAAATATTGGCAATCGATTTTATAAAACTCCACTCAAATTGACAGATGTAACTGCTGTTCAGAGACATAAATGTTTATGATTTCTTGGCAAAATAATCAAATACTAATAAAACATAGAGCCATTCTTTATGCCCTATACACAATATATAAATATATACATATATACATAAAATATGTAGCATATGTATATGCTCACACACAGACATATATATATATATATATATATATATATGCATACATGTGTATGTATATGAATAAACATAATTTGGAATTATATTTCAATAACTTAACACAGAGAAATAATTATAAGCAAAAGCTTAGTGTTAAGGTTCCTCTGAAAATATGTTAATCATGAGATCAAGCAGTTAGGTTTAACGAATAGCTTGCCTACGGCTGTAACTATATACAAAAGTTATTTTCCCTGAAGAAAACAGATGAGGGAGATGAAAAGAAGTTGTAAGGTATTTTAAGGCTTGCAGGTTTTAAAAAAATCTAAAATCGAGCTTTACTTTTAGATTTTCTGTTGTCAGAGAAACAGAGTTTGAAAATAGGAAAATTTGACCAAAAATGTTTTAAAATACAGATTCCATAAGAAACAAGGAAGCAGCACATAGTAATCAATTTAGCACTGTATTCCACTATTCTAAAATAAAATTTTACTATCTCAGGAACAGTGATTATTTTCAGGGCCATGATAGATAGTCTCTCCTGAACTGTGCTTATATTTCTCACTAGTGAAGGGCACTGTTTATAAGCAGAACAAAGCAGGAGTAGTAATACCAAAAAAAGCAGAAAGAGAACTATGGGACCATCTCATAACCTGATGGCTCCCTTCTTTCTTCCATATCCAAGCTTATTGTAGTGAAGTAAGAATCAAGTGGTGCTACCATAAAATTAAGACAGAGACAGAAAAACCTGAAAATCCAAACTTTTTCCTTTGAAAGAATGTTTCCTTATTTTTTCCATCTTTTTTTTCCCCAAAACACTCATCATGGAAACATTTTTACTTCACTTATCCTAATATTTCCTGTCTCTTTTTCCATTCTTAAAAAGTGACTTCCATACTTTCTTCATGGTTCCTTTTTAGGTAGTTTTTTTTTGTTTGTTTGTTTGTTTGTTTTTTTGTTTGTTTGTTTTTTTTGAGACAGAGTCTCACTCTGTCACCAGGCTGGAGTGCACTGGCTCGATCTCGGCTCACTGCAACCTCCAATTGTTAAGCAATTCTCCTGCCTCAGTCTCCAAGTAGCTGAGACAACAGGTGCACACCACCACACCCAGTTATTTTTTTTTTTTTGTATTTTTAGTAGAGACAGAGTTTCACCATGTTGGCCAGGATGGTCTTGATCTCCTGACCTTGTGATCTGCCCACTTCAGCCTCCCAATGTGCTGGGATTACAGGTGTGAGCCACTGCCCTGGACCTTTAGGAACCTTCTTAATCAGATTATCAGACAAAAAGAGAATAGAATGGGTAAGTATTATTTCTACCAAGTGAGACACGCTTTATTCCCTTCAAAATAGGAGAGTAGGAAACAAAAACCACTTTTTAAACAAATATTCTATTTACCAAGTAATCAATGGAAATCTGGACATAAAATATAAACTCGGGAAAAGCTAATTCACTTTTAAACTTTTTCCATTAATATTTAATGAAGATTTATTTCAATTAGTCCACACCCCAGTGAAATTTAAATGTTTATCTCAATTAGTCTACAGCCCAGTGAAATTTAAATTTAATAGCATGGGAGAAACTGCCCCATGAGCCAATCCCCTACCACAGGGTGCCTTCCTCAACACGTGAGGATTATAATTTGAGATGAGATTTGGGGGTGGACACAGAGCCAAACCATATCAGATAATAAAACAATAAATATCCTCCCCAAAATGCATAACTCTCCATAAAAATATCAATTGTGAAAAATGAGAAATCTAAAGAAAATGTCTTGTAAATGTTACTGCAGTTAGAATATTCTACATCTTCCAACATTTTTTAATTCCTTGTTTGCTCACCCTTAATGGGAAGCATCTGCAATATGCCTGCTATTTTGTCATTTTCACTTATTTCTAGAAAAGGTTTTCTAAATTCATCATTCACTGAAACTAAAAATGGAAAGCGTAATGTTCCAGGAGTTGCACATTAGTATTTGGCATTTCATTCAAGATTCATAATTTCTGTTTACAAACCTTACACAGAGACATTTCTTTACTAGATTACAACGTCTTGTATATGTAAAATAAAAAATAACAATTACATTTGCTTTGTAAGCCATTACTTTGTTTCTAAAGTGGGAGAATCTTATTATCAATAAAGTCCCTTTTTTATGGGATGTGATGAGTGTGAGGGTTCATGAAGACTGCTCGATTGCTCTAGGTGTTATTGGGGGAAATGCTGGGAGAGCTGACTGAGAGATCCTGAAAGCATAAAAAGCTAGAGGTGGGAGAATAGCAGGCTTTAATAAAATAATGAAATATATAATGACATATCAAGTTTTTCTGAAAAAGCAGCACATTGGATAAATGAATCAAGTTACAAAACTGCATGAATACCAGTTTTCTTCAAAAATTAACTGAAGCATGTGCACACATGCTTACACCATTACACACATAATAGACATCATTATTTTTGTAGCTCAAGAGCTGTTTACATTTCTTTTCCTTTTTTGATTCCTTTTTCTCTTTGATTTTCAACTTTCTTTTAACATATCTTTAAGTTCACAGATTGTTCAAGTTCACTGATTCTTTCCATTGATGATCACATTAAAGATATTCTTCATTTCCCTTAAAGTGTCTTTGACATCTAGTATTTCTTTTTCATTTCTGGAATCTCCATCTCATGTCCTTGTTTTGGCCTCCTCTGTTGTCTTTAGGTTTACCCAGAGATTTACTTCTAAATAAGGTCAGAGATTGGGAGTTCTTTCAACTGTAACCCCCTATTATTTTTAACAGGAGTCTTACTGATGTGGTGGTAGGTAGGAAGTTTCTATATTTCTATGATTAGGTTTCAATCTTTTTTAAACCTGTGTCCCTCAGCTGTAATCTTCACAAGTGCTTCTCAGTGTTCCCTTTTCCTTTTTCTACTCCATCAGGTGAGACAGAAAGTCGAAGGAAGGCTAGAGTTTAGGTATTTACCTTCTTTCAGATCAATTAGATTTTGGTAAAACTCAAGACGGAGTATGGTAAAATAATTTCCCTTCAATACAGGTCTTGCAAAAGAGAACAGACTGCTCTGAGCTTATTTCAAAATTATTAAATTGTCTTTCCCACTGCTTGAAGCATGGAAATGATTTTCCTCCAATTTTATCTCCCTGATAACCTGGTGGAGCTCCTGAAGGTAAAACCCAGAAAAATGCATGGCCCTCATGAGGCTGGAAGCCCAGCATTTATTCTCTCTCAAGCTAGTCTATGCTCAATCCCTAATAATTAATTGGTTCCTCTTTAATTGTTCCTATTAGGATCTCGCAATTGCTTCTTTCCGCAATAAGGTATATGCGGAAGGTCCATTTTCCTGGCTCCCTAGTTTTGAGGGGAGGATTTTTCCCTGTGACTTCAATGCTCTAATTTACCAATTGTGTTGATTTTCAGTTTGTTTAGGGTCTTTCTTGTTACAAGCATGGCAGTGAAAGCTTCCTAGCACTTTATATGTTAGGCCAGCTACCTGGCCTTATAAATGATACATTAAGGAATTAGTAATCCTAAATTTCCATAAAAACTTATAGTTTAATCAATTGAGTATTGATTTTCATAGACATAATTCGATCAGTCACTCAATTAGTTTATGCTACTTCACTTACCCTACACACTTACAGTCCTGTCTTGCTGAGAAATCGAGCTGGTTCTTCCTGCCTTCACAACACATATGTCAACTTCTAGTTCAAGCCTTGATTTAAAAAAAAATCACCAATTATGGCTTGAGATATATCTGGTGTTCACTCACAAATTAATACCATGATTGGCAAGAACTGATGACAGATCATTATGAATATACTTCACAGATCTGTTTTCACTGTATTTGGTGAAAGGCAGAACACTCACTTAATTGAAAGGTTGCCTCTGCTTTGGAAACTTACAAAAGAAACAGCCAATTTTTAGCAGCTGTAAAGAAGGCTGACTTTTGGTTTGTATGCCATTCTCCGAAAATACCTTCTACCTAATTCAGCAAAACCTCTGACAGAAATTGCCAAATCACCACACGCCAAAAGTTAAATATATGACGATGTACTAGTCCATTTTTACACTGACACAAAGAACTACCTGAGACTAGATAATTTATGAAGAAACAGGTTTCATTGAATTCATAGCTCTGCATGGCTGGGAAGGCCTCAAGAAAATTTACAATCACTGTGGAAGACAAAGGAGGAGCAAGACACATCTTACATAATGGTAGAAGAGAAAGAGGGAGTGAGGGAAAACTGCCAAACACTTTTAAACCATCAGATCTTGTGAGAACTCACTCACTGTCACGAGAACAGCATGGAGGAAATTCCTCCCATGATCCAATCACCTCCCACCAGGTCCCTCCCTCGACATACGGGGATTCAAATTTGAGATGAGATTTAGGTGGGGACACAGAGCCAAACCATATTAGACCATAAAACAATTAATGAATGGAGGAGGATAATAAGTAAATGTTTTTATAACAGGCTCAACCTTAAAAACTGATGCTGCTAAAAAGATGCATCATTAAAAACTGATGTTGTTGTGATGTAATCATGATGAATCACAAGAGTAAAACTAAAACTTTTTTGGTGGTGATTATTTTAAATTACATACTACACAGTAAACGTGACACCATTCACACAGTCAAAACAAATTATTTGTACTTTTAAAATATTTCTATCAAAGTCACCACATTTTTCCATAGCCCTTTAACTATTTTTTAAACAAAATTGCACAAGAGAATTATACTCATCTGTGTGAGATCTCAATATATTTTCTCAGTGGAAAAAACATGTCTTTATGGATAAAATGGCTAAGAAAAAATACAAGCTAAAACTTTAAGGGAGGTAGGGACTAATGATGTGTAAAATTTAATAGGACTCAGTATGCCTACTATGCTATATTCCATTTGTTAAAGAATGGTAGAAGAAGTTCTCTGAATAATGTGAATAAGGGTTATTAGCAATAATAATGGTTTGCTAGCTGATAGATTTGCAGATTAAGCAACCTCTGCCATAGAGGTTAGTAATAATTCAAAGATATTGCTCAAAAGAGAATGGAGTAGGCATTTTATTTTTGTGTCAAGAAAACTGGACTCCTTACCAAGGTGGGCGGCAGCAGAAGTCTTGCTTCTCTCATTTTTCAATTTAATGGGTAGTGAAAATTCTACCCAATACTGAAAATTGTATAGTGTGCAACTCATTCAATCATGCAGCGTTCTACAGTTATGCTCAAATCGTCTGCTATTCTGCTCTTGTTAAAAATCACATCAGAATATGCAACAATCTGTTTTATACCCAGGTCAGTTTCAAAGTAAAAAATGAATAATGTGTATAAGTTTCTTCATTAAAACTGCATTTTTGCCATTTTTGTAATGAATAAATAACTAGAGGCAAATTTTCAAAATGACCATTAGGTTTCCTCTATTTGAATTTCCATTTATCAGACAAATAGTTTTAGGAAAAGGTCTTTGAATGTCTTATAAAGGAGCCCTAGAATGACATTTGTTCCAGTTAGCCAGTCTAATGGCTAGACATCTAGGTGTGGACTAGCCAAATGGTTGTTATCTATCACATAAATATAAAATATTGATGATTCAAGAAGGCCCCTGAGAAAAGAACGTGATTCCAGAGTTGAATCCAGTGTGCTTGTGGTTTAATAAAAACTATATAACTTTGAGGTTGTCTATCATAATTTCTTGAATCATGACACCTTTTAATGAAAGCCACAACCACTCAAATGGTATAATTAATTACATTCTTTTTCAATCTCAATTATTATTTAACTTAAGCTCACCCAGTGGCAGCTGCTATTAGAAGTTTCATTAATATGTTGTGTTAGTAACAACTTTCAGTATTAACAAACCTGGCTAAAATCACATTTCAACTAAGACTTTAACCTAGATCATACTTAGAAAACTGGGGGGCTGGCGGGAGGTGCCATTTTCCAGACCCTACTCCAAAAGTCAGAAGTAAATCTATTTGCGGGCGGAGGAAGGTCTACAATCTGGGACAGTAGCTTAACTGAGGTTGTGATCCAGACACCAAGTAGGATCTAACCCAGAATTGCTGACAGTATCTGAACCACAACCACTGTGAATTAGAATCAACTTTCAACTTAAGACAAGCTATGGTCTGAATACGTTGCCCCAATATTCCTATGTGGAAACCTAACTCCTAAGGTGATGGTATTAAAACAAGGGGCCTTATGAAGGTAACTAACTCACGAGGGCAGAACCCTTACAATGGGATTAGTGTCCTTACACAAGAGGCCAAAAGATCTTGTTTATCCTTTCTACCACGTAGGAGCCAATGAGAAGTCAATAGTCTACAACCTGTAAGACAGCCCTCATCAGGAGCCAATGTGAAGTCAGTAGTCTACAACCTGTAAGACAGCCCTCATCAGAACCCAACCGTGCTGGTACCCTGATCATGGACTTTCTAGTCTTCTGAATTGTGAGAGATAAATTTCTGTTATTTACAAGCTACCTAATTTATGGCATTTTATTACAGTAGTCCAGACAAAGAAAGATAGCAAAACAGCAATAACAAAGACTCGCACAGACACAACTCCAGTCAGTTTGAAGGCTTGCTGATGAAGGTCATCACTGTGGTTCATGACACAGCCATGGAGGAACAAACACAAAAGTCACACTTAGGCTTTAAAGTTGGAGATGTTGATGGTGAAAATGAATATTCCTGTACTACAGAAAATGCCAAGTACATTTGTTCTTAATGTATTCTGTAAACTTGAGTCACATATTATCTTCATCAAATTGATGGAAGAATTATTTGAGGAACAGATAAGTTTCCTTTAGTATAAAGTATTGAGGTTCTCCATATAGGTCTTAGACACACTGATATTAAAGCCTCTTTTCTTTGCTCTTTAATTTTCCATATGCAAAAAGAGAGTTTGTCAGGCATAAATGTTTGTTTTCCTTTCCCCTTCAGTGTCTGGCCTTACATCTAGGATAAAAAGAGTGTTCCTAACTGAAAAGGAAAAGGAGAATAGCAGCCTGACAGATGGGTCAATCAAGAGTACCTGGTTTCCAACCTTAACATATAAAGTTTGTATATACAAATTTTAAAGACTTTTATTATTTGTTCTTAAAGTGTGGTCCTCAACTAGGAGCTTCAGGATCACCTGAGAAATGCAAACCTAAATAATTCTGGAGATCATGCAAATTTTCATTTTAACAAAACTTCCAGATAATTTTGATGCATGTCAAAGTTTGAAAACCATTAGTCTTTCCTTTGGTTAGCAGATTAAGAATTCAAGTGAAGTTGCGACACATGGATGTATGATGTAGTGGTGAACTCTGGGCTTTTAGTGCACCCATCACCTGAATTATGTACACTGCACTCAATAGCATTTCATCTCTCATCCCATTTTCACCTTCTGGAGTCTTCAGTGTCTGTTATTCCATCTTATATGTCCATGAACACTCATTGTTTAGCTTCTATTTATAACTGAGAATGTGCAAGAAACATTAGTCCTTACAATCATTTATGTAAACCATTCATCATCTTTTCCTGTATTGGTAGGCAGCCCTATAATAATACATAGATGGTTAAAATTTCCAGATTCAATTGTTAGTATAAGTTTTTATTTAAATATTAACTCTGCCCATGCTTGTCTGTATATTTTACTTTTAGTTTTAAAGCCAGAGGGAGGTGAATTATGTAAGCAAGATGGAACATTAGTAAGTCACAACATCCATCCCTCCCACAAAAATGATAAACAATTACATAATGACAAATATAGCTCTGTGAGGGCTTAGAATACAGTAAAGAAACTGCTGAAGCCCTATGGAGCACAAAAACTATATGTGGCTGCATAGAAAAGTGTACAAAACATTTTTATCTGTGCCACCTCATAGCCCCATCCAGCACAGCTCAGCACCAAGGTGGATTCCTTTGGTTTGTCTTCCCCTCAACTCCCCACCACAGATGAAAAGGTAAGCTGGAGAGCCTCAGAGCCCTTGATACTGTCATGGAGTCCCACAGATTTTGCCACAGGGGATCACCAGACTTCACTGACACTGAGTCTAACTGATTGCCCTGCCTAGAGTCTGTGCTGCTGCACCCTAATAGGGATGAAGCCTGCTGAGCACTGTTTCCCTGCCAGGAACAGAGTCACTGCTGTACATTGCCCTCCCAACACAGTCAGAGCCACCACTGTGACCCACCCCCACTCCCAAAAGACAGAGCTACCAATCCCCTCCCCAAAACTACAAGCATGTCCCAGACCGCAGCTCTGTGCTCATATACACCAACACCTTGGACAGCAGTGTTACTAACTCAGTGAATGTACCCATAAGCCAGACACAGCACCTTGGGAAATCTACCTGGCCATGACTTCCCATCTGGGGAACAAGGAAATCAGGAGGACCACAGCAGTCTTTGCCAATGAGGAACCCAGGAGTTCTCACCACCACCATGGACACCTGCAGCCTTGGCCACTAAGGACCCCTACAGTTCTTACCAATGCCAACCTCAGCTGATAGAGCTATACAGAGACAATGCCTCAGCACTCTCTCTCTCTAAAGCCACAGTTACCATTGTGCCCCCATGTGCTTCCATATGCCATCCAGCTGATGCTTCAACACCCATGTGTAGGTAAAGGTCTTTCCATAATGACACCATTGTATAAAGTCTGGAAAAGGTGAATCTTCCTTCAAATGTGCAGATATCACTGGAGGGTTAAAATAAAACTTTTTAATAAAAAAATGACACATATGGAACACATAATTTCCAAGTAAATGATCTCCCAAAAATGGAGACCTAAGAATCTCCTGATGAATAATTCAACATAATTATTTTCAGCTTTCTCAGTAAGCTACAAGAGAACACAGATAGATCAATGAAATTAGAAAAATAATATATGAACAAAACGAAAGCCTCAATAAAGACCTAAAAATTACAAGAAAAAAAAGAATCAATCAGAAATTCTAGAGCTGAAGTTTATAATGAATGACATGAAAAACTGCCACAGACAGCTTCAACAGCAGACTCAATCAAGCAGAAGAAAAAAATCTGCTATCTTAAAGACAAGTCATAAGAAGTCATCCAGTCAGAGGAAAACAGAGAGAAAAGAAAGAAAATGAATGAAAAAAGCCTATGGGACTTAGGGACAATATCAAGTGAGCACACACACACACACACACACACACACACACACACGTGTATATATATTCATTATGAGGGTCTAAGAATGAACAGAAAAATATAAGGGCCAGACAGCTTATTTAGAAAGAAATAACTAGATCAAGCACATGGCTCATGCCTGTAATCCCAGCACTTTGGGGGGTTGAGGTGGGCAGATCAATTGAGGTCTGGAGTTCAAGAGCAGCCTGGCCAACATCGTGAAAACACATCTCTACTAACAATACCAAACTTAGCCAGGTACATACTTGTAATCTCAGCTACTCAGCAGGCTGAGGCATGAGAATCACTTGAAACTGGGAGGTGGAAATTGCAGTGAGCTAAGATTATACCACTGCATTACAGCCTGGGTAACAGAGCAAGATTCCATTTAATAAAAAAAAAAAGAAGAAGAAAGAAAGAAAGAGAGAAATATTTATGGAACTTATCTTCCATAAATCTGGTGAGGAAAATGAACATCCATATTCATGATGTCCAAGGAACCCCAAATAGGTTGAATATCATGAGGTCTTCACCAAAACATCATAATCAAATTGTCTAAAGTCAAGGACAGAGAATTCTGAAAGAAGAGAAGAAAGCAATTTGATACTTATAAGAGAGGCCTCATAAGACTATCAGAAGATTTCTTAACTGAAACCTTATAGCCCAGGAGAGAGTAAGATGATATATTCAAAGTACTGAAAGGAAAAAAAAACTGCCAACCTGGAACACTATATTCAGCAATATTATCATTTAAAAATTAACAAGAGAGAAACTTTTTCCCAGACAGAAAAAAAACTGTCACCACTAGGGCTGCCTTACAATAAATAAATAGAAGACTTCTACAAATTTATACAAAAATGCTCTAAAAAGCAAAATGAAAGCATAAATCTGATAAGCAAAGGTAAATATAAAAACATATACTGATTAATGTAACATTATAAAGATGTGTAAATTACTTTTAATCCTTATATAAAATATAATACAGTAGTCTCCCTTTATCTGCAGTTTTGCTATCCACAGTTTCAGTTAGCCACAATCACAGTCTGAAAATATTAAATGGAAAATTCCAGAAATACATAATTCATAAATTTTAATTTGCACGCTCTATTTAGCATGACGAAATCACATGCCATCCCACTCCATACTGCCCAAAATGTAAATCATCCCCTTGATGACTGTAACCATGCCATATATCCTACCTGTCCATTAGCCATTTATTAGCTGCCTTAATAATCAGATTAACAGATCACAAGAAGAAGAAAGGTGGGCATGGCATTACAAAATATTGTGAGAAAGAAAGAAATAGACCACATTCACATAGTGTAGTGTATTGTAGTGTACTGTTATAATTGCTGTACTTCATTATTAGTTACTGTTGCTAATCATTTACTGTGCCTAATTTATAAACTTTATTATAGGTATATATGTATAGGAAAAACATATTATATATAGAGTTCAGTACTATTCATGGTTTCAGACATTCGCTATGGGTATTGGAACATATGCCCCACAAGTAAGGGGGTACAACCATAGAAAAAAATGTGTTCATGGATACACGATATTAAAGAAAGCAATCTCTCCCTTTAAGAACACAAAGTGTCAGAGATTTGGAAAGTAGAAGTGTGGTGTTTTTGTATGCAACTGAATCCATTTTCAACTCAAAATAGATTACAACTACAAGATATTTTATATAAGCCTCAAGCTAACCAAAAACCAGTAATGAGTATAAAAAGATAAAGAAAAATAATAAAACACATACATACACACATGCGCGTGCGCACGCACACACACACACACACACACACACACACAATAACAAAGCAAGGAGACAAAAGCAGAAGAGAGGAATGAAGAAACTTCGAAAAAAATAAAACCCAAAAAAAACAAAACCGAAAACAATGATCAAAATTGCAAATAATTACCTCAAATATAAACGTATTAAACTCGCCAATCAAAAAGTATAGAATAGCTGAATGGATGAAGAAAAGTAAGATGATCAAGTGACTTTCTGTCTACAAGAGTCTACTTTAGAATAAAAGACATACATATACTAAAAGTACAAGTGTGGAAAACATGTTTCATGTAAATGCTAATTAAAAGAAGGAAGGCATAAACTCTAAGTCTAATTCTGTCTCTAGAGACAAAGAAGGTCATTATACAATAATAAAAGGATCAATTCAACAGAAAGATATAACAAATGTAAATAAAATGAACCCAGTATCATCATTTAAATATAAAATGCAAACACTGAAGATTTGAAAGGAGAAACAAACAGTAATATAATATTACCATGAGATTTCAATATCCCACTTTTGATAATAAACAAAACATCCAAACAGATAGTGAATAAATATGACTTGAATAACAATATATAGCAAATACCAGAACTTTCCACCTGGTAGCAAAATACTCATTCTTCTCAAGTGTGCATAGAACATTCTCCAGGATAGATCATATGTTAGGCCATAAAACATGCCTCGATAAATTTAAGAACATCAAAATCATTTCAGGTATCCTTTCCAACCATGATGGAACAAAACTACAATTTATAAACAGGAAGAAATTGGAAAAATTCACAAATATGTAGGAACTAAACAACACACCATTGGGTCAAAGTGGAAACTGAAGAAAATTTAAAAGTATCTCGAAACCTGAAAATGAAAATACAACTTACCAAAACTTGTGAGGTACAGCAAAAGCAGTAATAAGAGACTAGGTTATAATAATAAACACCTACATTAAAAATAGGGAAGGCCTCAAATAAACAACTTACTTTTGTACTTTAAAGAATTAAGGGAGAAAAAGAACAAAACAAACCCTAAATTAACATAATAAAAATAATGAAGATTAGCAGAAGCAAATCAGAGAACAAAAAAAAATGGAAAATATAGCAAAACTAAGGATTGGGTTTTTAGAAAATAAACAATAAACAGTCCATAAAAAAAAGGGAAAAGACTCAAATAAAATCAGATATGAAAAATGAGACATTACAATGGATACCTCACAAATAAATAAAGATCAAAAGGAACTATTAAGGACAATTATATGCTAACAAACTAAAATAACCTAAAATAAATGGATAAATTCCTAGAAACTTACAACCTACCAAAATTGAATCAGGAAGAAACAAAGTCTGAAAGGCCAATAGCAAATAAGGACGTTGAATCAGTAAAAAAAACCTTCCAATGAGGAAAGCCCCAGGATCTTATGGCTTCATGTTTGAATTCTAACAAACATTCAAATAGAAACTAATCCTTTCTAATCTCTTCCAAAAAAAGTTCTCCCAAACTCATTTGTTGGAACGGGTATTACCCTGATAACAGAATCAAGCAGATTCTACAAGAAAAGTACAAGTCCATATCCCTGATAAACAGAGACTTAAAAATTCTTAATAACATACTAGCAAACAAAATTAAAAGCACAGTAAAAGGATCATATGTCATGACAAGTGGGATTTTTTCTAGGGATTTAAGAATGATTCAATATAAGCAAATTAATCAGCGTTATACAATAGTTTACCAAAATAAAAAGAAAAACATTCACAGTCATCTTAACAGACTGAGAACATGCATTTGGCAAAGTTCAACACCCATTTGTGATTAAAGCTTTCAAAAAAATAAGTGTAGAAATAATGCAGCTTAATATAAGAAAGGTCACATATGAAAAGCCTGCAGCTAACGTCATAATCAATTGGGAAAATCTGAAAGCTTTCCCTCTAAGATCTGGTATAAGGCAAAATACCTCCACTCACAACTTCTTTTCAACATAGTTCTGCAAGTCTTAACCAGAGAAATCAGACAAGTAAAAGAAACAAAAGGCATTCAAATTGGAAATAAATAATTAAAATTACTAATCACATATATAGAAACCCTAAAGGCTCAAGAATAAAACTGTGAGATGTAATCATTGAATTCAGTAAAGTTTAATACACGATGTATAGTGAAGTTTAATGTATTTATGTAATTTATTATTAGAGTATATAAATGAAACTGATTATTATATAATGAGATTAATACATAATATTTTTGGATAATTATTAGTGTATAGATTAATATATAATATATATAACATTTTTTCAGATAATTCATTATTAGTGTATAGAAATGAAACTGATTATATAGTGAGATTAATATATAATCAGTTTCATTTCTATACACTAATAATGAATTATCCGAAAAAATGAGAAAATAATTCTATTCACAATAGAAACTAAATAATAAGTTACTCAAGTGTAAATGTAATACACTTACATTTTTAAATATACTTACTTTTAAAATACACTTACTTTTAAATCAAAAGATGAAAGACTTCTAAACTGAAAATTATGAAACACTGGTCAAAGAAATTGAAGAATGCACGTAAAAATTAAAAGAAGTCTCTTGTTCTATGGGATTTAAAGAATTAATATTATCAATATGGCTGTACTACCCAAAGTTATGGCCATATTCATTACAATCCCTGCCAAAATCCTAATGGCATTCTTTATGTATAGAAATAGAGAAAAACAATCCTAAAATTCATGTAGGACCACAAAAGACACCATGTAGCCAAAACAACTGAGCAGTAAGAACAATGCTGAATGCATCACGTTTTCTGATTTCAAACTGTATTGCAAAGCTATAGTAATCAATATAGTATGGTATTGGCATAAAACAGACAAGAAGACCAGCAGAATAGAATACATTCCAGAAATAAATCAACACATTTATGGTCAACCAATTTTCAACAGGAATGGCAAGAACAGAAAAAGGGAAAGGATAATTTCTTCAATAAATGATGTTGGAAAATCTGGATATGCAAATGCAACAAATTTAATTTGACCATTATCTCACACCATATACAAAAACTAACTCAGAATTATAGACTTAAAAAGTAAAACCTGAAAATATAAACTATTAGAAGAAAAGTTAGGAAAAACCTTTTTCTGTTTGGACAAATCATAGGCTGGGCAATGATATGCCTTTAAAATGATACCAAAAGTACAGAAAACACAAGAAAAACTAGACAAATGGAATTGCTCCAAACTAAAAGGCTTCTGTACAGCAAAAGAAACAATCAACAGCATGTAAAGACAACCTATGGAATGGATAAAATATTCGCAACCTGTACACACATTAGAAAGGGGTTAAAATTTAAAATATATTCAAAGGAAATTAAAAATAGTATGCTGAAGACATATCTCATTCCCTTGTTTACTAAAACATTATTCATGATAGCCAAGACAGGAAATCTACTAAAACATTATTCATGATAGCCAAGACAGGAAATCAATCATCAGATAAATGAATACAAAATATGTTTACATATATACATATACAATAGAATATTGAATATTAGAATATTTTTCTGCCTCATAAAAAGAAGGAAAACTCGTAATCTGCAACAACATGAATGAATCTGAAGGACATTGCACGAAGTGAAGTAAGCCAGGCACTAAATGACAAATACTGCATGATCCAAAAGAATTAAACAAATAGAGAGTAGAACTGTAGTTGCCAGGAGCTGAGGACAGGGGACAGAATGGGGAGATGTTTGGCATAGTTTCAGTTACACAGGAGGAATCAGATCTGGAGATTTGGCTGCATAAATGTCTTCTTTTGAAAAGTGTCTGTTTGTATCCTTTGCCCACTTTTTGATGGGGTTACTTTTTTTCTTCTAAATTTGTTTAAGTTCTCCGTAGATTCTGGATATTAGTCCTTTGTCAGATAAGCAGATTGCAAAATTTTTTTCCCATTCTGTTGGTTCCTGGTTCAAAAAGCTCATCATCACTGGTCATTAGAGAAATGCAAATCAAAACCACACTGAGATATCACCTCACACCAGTAAGAATGGTGAGCATCAAAAAATCAGGAGACAATCAATGCTGGAGAGGATGTGGAGAAATAAGAATGCTTTAACACTGTTGGTGGGAGTGTAAATTATTTCAACCATTGTGGAAGACAGTGTGGTGATTCCTCAAGGATCTAGAAATAGAAATACCATTTGACCCAGCAATCCCATCACTGGGTATACACCCAAAGGATTATAAATCATTCTATTATAAAGACACGTGTACAAGTATGTTTATTGCAGCACTGTTCACAATAGCAAAGGCTTGTAACCAACCCAAATGCCCATCAATGGTAGGCTGGATCAGGTAAATGTGGCATATATACACCATGGAATACTATGCAGCCATAAAAAATGATGAGTTCATGTCCTTTGCAGGGACATGATGAAACTGGAAACCATCATTCTCAGCAAAATGACACAAGAACAGAAACCAAAAACCGCATGTTCTCACTCATAAGAGGGTGCTGAACAATGAGAACACGTGGACATGGGAAGCGGAGCACCACACACTGGGGCCTGGAGGGGTGAGGGACTAGGGGAAGAATAGCAGGGGGGTGTGGGGCTGGGGAGGGATAGCATTAGAAGAAATACCTAATGTAGATAACGGGGTGAGGGATGCAGCAAACCACCACCATGGCACGTGTATACCTATGTACCAAACCTGCACGTCTGCACATGTACCCCAGAACTTAAAGTATAATAAATTAAAACAAACAAAAAGATCAGGAGATTTATTGTACAGCATGGTAACTATAATTAATAAAAATATATTTTATACTTGAAATTTGCTAGGAGAGTAGAACTGAGATGTTCTAACTAAATACAAAAAGTTAACTGTGACATGATGGAAATGTTAATTAACTTGATTGTGGCAATCATTTCACAATGTATATGAGTATTCAAATGTTATGTTGTGTACTACAAAAATATATAATTTCTGTTTGTCGAGTACACTTCAGTAAACCTGTGGGGGAAGTAAACAAAAAAAAAAAACCTCACTCATACAAATCAATAGCAAAAAACAACCCTGTCAAAAAATGGGCAAGAGACCTAAATAGACATTTCTCAAAAGAAGGCATACAAATGGCAGCTACCTACAAGTATGTGAGAAGGTATCACTAATTATCAGGGATATTCAATCAAAATATCAATGAGATATCACGTCACATCTGTTAGAGTGGCTCTAATCAGAAAGATCTGGAGGAAATTGTATAATGTTCTTGGGAATGTACAGACATTATGGAAAACAGTATGTGAGTTTCTAAAAAAATTAAAACTAGAACTACCCTATGACCCAGAAGTCTCACTTCTAGGTATATATGAAAATGAAGTTAAATCAAGATTTTCAATAGATCTGCACCCCATGTTCACTGCAGCTCTATTCACAATAGCCAATATATGGAAACAATCTAAGTGTCCACCAACAGATGGCCGAATAAAGAAAATGTAGTATTTATACATAATGGAATGTTACTCAGCTTTTATGAATATTTTTTCTGTATATTATTCCACATTGTAAAAAAAAAAAAAACCCCTGTTAATTGCAACAACATGGATAAATCATGATAACTCATGGATAAATAAACTGGGCACAGAAAAACAAATGCCTCATGATCTCTCATGTGGAATTTATAAAAGTCAAATTTATATAAGCAGAAAGAATAGTGGTTGTTAGGCGCTGGATAGATGGGGAAACAGGAAGATGCTGGCTAAGGAGTATAACGTTTCAGTTACACAAGAAGAATAAGTTATAGAGATTTCATGTATATCAATGTGACTATAATTAGCAACTTACTGCGTAATTGAAATTTGCTAAGAAGTTAGCTCTTAAGTGTTCTCACAACAAAAAGAAACAAAAATGATAACTCAAGAAATGGATATGTTAATTAGCTTGGTTGTTGCAATTCTGTCACAATGAATATGTACATCAAATCATCAAATTGAGATCCCTATATACAATTTTCAATTGTCAAATATACTTCAATAAAAACATTCTTTTTTTCCAGAGGAATCTTTTTCAGTAAGAAGTAATTTTCAGTAAGAAAAATCTGTTAAGGACTTTAAAAATAGCATTTGTAGAAGTTTTCTAGTTCAGAGACTGGCCTATGATTTTCTAGGACATCCATTTTCTGTCTACTCTCTTGTGAATAACCTGGAGAACAATGGTTGCTGGAGGAAACACTTTTCAAACCCAGTACCTGATTCAGCCTTTGGCTCCTCCTACAACTAGAAGCATGACTTTGGTAATTTTATGATCTTCAGTTTTCACGTCTATTATGTGAAAATGAAAATCAAAATACCTTACATGGAGAGAACTGAAAGAAACTCATTTACATGGGAAAAAAAATTCTACCAAAAATAAATTTGTACATTTAACTTGCTCTGTATACTGCTGTTGTTAACTATTCTATGGTAGACAGAATTATGCCACCCCTTGCTCCCCTCAAGAAAAGTTGTTCATATCCTAATATGTTACTTTCACAGCCAAAGGGAATTGGTTGATTAATGTTATTCAGCTAAAGAATTTATATTATTTTATTTATTTATTTATTTTGAGACAAGGTCTTTATTTTTTTTGAGACATTGCCAGGCTAGAGGGCAGTGGTGTGATCTTGGCTTACTGTAGCCTCGACCTCCTGGGCTCAAGCGATTCTCCCATCTCAGTTCTCAAGTAGCTTGGACTAGAGGTGCATGCCACTATACCCATATAATTTTTTATATTTGTTGTAGAGACGAGGTCTCGCTATGTTTCCCAGGCTGGTCTCAAACTTCTGGCCTCAACCAAACCTCCTGCCTTGACCTCCCAAAGTTCTGGAATTACACACAGGAGCCACCTTATTTGGCCATAGGTAAAGGATCTTGAAATGGAGAGATTATCCTGGATTATTCACGTGGGCCCAATCTAAATACATGAGTTCTTAAAAATGGAAACTTTTTCCCAGCTGCAATCAGAGGGAGATATAACAACAAAAAGATGGTCAGAGGATGGATTTTGCTGGTTCTGAAGAGGAAGAAAGGGGGTCATTGCCAGGAAATGTGGGCAGCCTCTAGAAATTGTAATCAATGAAACCAATCTTCCTAAAAGCCTCTAGAAAGGAATGCAACCCTGCTGACACCTTGATTTGAGACTAGTGAGACTATGTATGAGTGCTGGAAGTATAACATAATTTTGTGTTGTTTTAAGCCACTACCATTGTGCTAGTTTGTTATGGCAACCACAGAAAACCAATACACATCCCTATGCTTATTCTCCTTAGGGAACTTTAAAAGGTAAAACAGAGACGTTCCCCACCCATAAACATAACAGTCATTGACATCAAATAGACCCCAGAACCAGACTAAGGGTCTACATAATATGATTATAACACATGCCATAGGCAAAGCAGTTACTAAGGATCAGTATGTACCTTTTCACTGAATCAGAGAGTAAACTCACTTTAATGGAGCCAAATCACAATTTGCCAATGAAGCTGGATGTTTGAACTTTTCACTTTGCTTTATAAAAAGGGTGTTGCTTTTTTATGTTTTGCAAAACTTTATTATTTTTTTAGCTTCCCTAGCCACCACAAAAGAGAGTTAAAGCTGCTGTAAGCTCCCCCAGGCAGAAATCAGAAATTAGTGGGCAGAGCAACATAAAGATGGGTCTTTTAAAAGTGCCTGAATGACCTGTCTTTGCCTAACACCTAGCTATAGTGGAAGAAGAGTATAAGAAACAGACTATACTTATTGATTATTGTAGGTAAAATATGCACCTAATTGCTTCAACAACAGAAATATGGTCCACATCTTGAAAGGAAGTTGAAATATATTGTACTGAAACTATTTTGCAGAGACTGTGAACAACCAGGA
Source organism: Cheracebus regulus (assembly GCA_963574635.1). Taxonomy (NCBI): domain Eukaryota; kingdom Metazoa; phylum Chordata; class Mammalia; order Primates; family Pitheciidae; genus Cheracebus; species Cheracebus regulus. Next base: position 27,335 of record CAUYQU010000099.1, read on the forward strand.
TCCTCCAGTTAGAATTATTTTTAAGATTTATAATTTTAATATTTTAAGTACAAACAGGGACTTGAGCTGGACAAAATATCAGCTTATAGGGGTTCATAAGTGATTTCTTTACTGATTATATGAGAACTACTTGTGATTAGCATTTTTTTCACCTATAAAACAAGACTATTTTAAATAGATATTTCACTTTTTATGTCAAATGGAACAAAATTTAGGTTAGATGGTAATTTTGTTTCTTCATTTAAAAATATATTGAATTGCAGTCCAGCACTTAGGTAAATTTTGCCATCATTTTGAGCTCTACTTAAATATAAAAAACGTATACCACAATGATGTGCTACCCTTTTTCATTCTTGTCTTTTGTCACCCAAGTTTTACTAAAGACTAGAAATGTTATGTTTGCTTTCCCTTTGTATTCCTCATAGAAAACATGCTGTATGATTTTTGTTTTAGATCTGCTTATTTTAGGACTGCTTGCCACACTATGGAAGTAATACAACTTGGTCTACAGTAGGGCCTTGATATTCTGACACTTCAATTTCTCTATAATTGTGCCAATTAAAAGGATTTTTACTTTTGAGCAACATTCTGACCCAATCATTTAAATTTCACAGTCACATAAGGAATGCTCAATTTTAAATGAGTTGCATGCCCAAAATGTGGATGTAAACAGATTCCATTTTATCCACACTGTCCCATTGAAATTGCTTAGATTTACTCTAAACCCAACCCCCCAAAATTCTAATCACCTAATAATGTACTTTAAGCATACTAACCAATCAAAATACAGGTCAAAAAGTTTTATGAATGCCAAGCATCTATCTAGCCCCACTATACTTTGTCCTTCTCCCCTTTACTTGCCTGCAAAAGGTATGTGGGCTTCTCCAGTGCTAATCATTCATGAGATCCCCATGACCTGGGACAGGACAAAGGTCCAACTGACTTTCCTGTTTTTGTGAACTCTGAGGTTTGCACGAGAACTGCCACTTTTCCACCAGAATCTGACTCACACTGCCTATTTTCCTGACGTAATCCAAAACAAGACACTTTCATTGCTTTTTCGTCATTACTAAGTGATGATGATAGTATGAGAACAGAGGGAGGGTAAATACTGATCTACTTTATACCCTCCCTAGAAAAAGTTAGTGTTGCATGAAAGGGATAGTGTGACTGTGGGACCAATTGTACTACCCTAAAGAATCGCTATGCAGGCCTAGAGAGTTTTGAGACAAGTTTCTGTAATGAGGGATGGATGGAATGGGCAAGGGATGGATGAAAGGGATGCTGGCCTGTGGCCTTGCAGCACTTCCCAACTTTTCTTTGAAAAATTACTTAAGAGACTGGATGGAAATCAGATTACCTGAGGTTGAATTTCAGCTCCATTGCTTACTACTTATGGTCCCTCTGGAAAGTCAATTTCTCCAAGCTTTAGTTACCTACGTATAAGATGGAGACAGATAACAATCTATAAGGTTGTTATCTGTATTGAATGAGACAAGATAAGGACTAGCCTCTTCCAGTACACATAGGGAATGCTCAGTAACTACTATCATCATAATTATCAATGACAGTTACCGTACAGGGTCTGCTGATATGGCAGTGTTGGCTAGAGTTGAAAGAAAGTCAGAAGAAAAAGGAACAATCTACCTTTTCTCTCCCTTCTTACTAGCTTTTTATTTAACCAAGGTAGATTATATATTGGGGCAGCCCTGGAGTTATGTGGAAGACGTCAAATCAGGGTTTCATGGTAAGCAATAGAAAGTAGCACGATAATTGTTAGCTGTGCAAATACAGGAAAGGAGATGATAGGTGCCCATGAGAGTAACAGGTGGGCTGGAAGAAGTTCATGCCCCCAGGCTGAAGAATATTTAGCAGCAAGCACTACCCTAAGCCTCATGCACAAATATAAATTTAGTCTTTTTTGCACATTTCCAATGAGACTCTACATTGTTCAACTTATTCCCCTTCCTCATGCACAGGCCTAAGCCCCAGAAGTCAATGCTCAGTGCCACTAACACCAGGCCATCCCTAGTGATGAGTACCATCCCTGAACAAAGCTGTAGAAGCCAGATGCTCTTTCCCAGAGCCTCTTAATCTCAGGGTATGGCTAGGCTGCCATATGCACAACAAAAGGAGGTAGAAGTCACAGCTCACCAAGCAGGCGAGTAGAGGAGAAAGCTTGTTTGCAAAAATAGACATTAAAACAAACAAGCGAGGGAGCGAAAAACCTGAAACATAAAAAGTTCCAAAGATTTTTCCTGCTTATGTTTCCTAACTGAGGCCTAGATGAATTTCTGCCTCTTGATTCAAGGCTTTGCCTTTGTACCCTTATTATTAATTTGCCTCATGATTTGAGAAGTATAAGCTGGTTTCTATGACTTCAAATCGAAGAATTCTAACAATAAAACTATATAACCTCTTCAACTTAGCCTGGGGTTTTTACCTCAGTGATTACCTTCTAGCTCAATTTAAAAATATTATTGGCACTTCCTCTTAAATAGTGAAAGTAATGGGCAGAAACTATCATCATAACTGCAACAGCCTAATCCTGTGAAGTCATTAAAGGTTTTCATGTATGTCAGTGCCACTTTATAGAGATGACATTACAACACTCTAGCAGACTCGAAATAATAAACCTGAACCAACCACAAACCCACTAAAACACACCAAGGAATCTTAATATCACTACTATTCAAACAATGTAGTGTGAAAATTCAGATCACCAAAAAGTTCTAAGCTAATTAGTAGTAGTGGTATTAATATTTATGTTCTTTCATTGCTGCTGTGTTATTTAAAAACTGTTTGACAATTAAGTAACTTACTGTTTACATTTTTAAAATACCGTATTTTAAATTCTCCATATTTAAGGATTTAGGATTGCTTCAACAAGAATGGCTGGAAAAAGAGGAACATTACTGTCATGACATAAATTTTTAGTTGTATTTTTAGGGACTACATCATTGTTTTAAATAAAGCTCTTTCAAAAGTGGAGGGCAGGGGAGCCTCATTCACCATACAGAACAATCAAAATGCAAGTGATTGATAGAGCATAAAGACTTTGCTTCCAAACAAAACTTCAACCTATTCATATATTTTGATTGACAAATTACCTTTGTTTCCAACACTTCTGCTATCACATGGAACTAAATGTTACCAAATTAGCTTCCTAATGTATATAACCATATTCACTAATAGCAATTTATCCATGAAGATTTAGAATTTTTCATAACAGAATTACACAAACTTGAAAACGATTATACTTTTTTGATAAAAGGTACTTATAGCCAACCTAATTAGAATCACAAATACAGGGAAGAAAGAACAGAGATGACCCATGATACCTAGATTTAAGGGATATGTAATTTTTTTTTTGTCAAAGATGTACTATAAAGATTTATATGCTGAAATGCTGCTGCCTCATTGCTGCATTATTGGATCACAGGAGAGGGTGCTTGTTACAATGTTTCCAGTGTTTTGAATTGGGGATGTACATTATGATTGGTAAAATGCAAACAGCATTTCTGTGCCTGTATGTGTAGTGTAGCATGGATTATAATCCAGTCTCCTCTCTTGGTTTAGAGAAGAGGTTGGCCTAGAATTGCAAGATGTGTTGCCAAGGTGAATGTCTGTTTGAATATTAGGCATTCACAAGTAGGAAAGCAGAGAAAATTTGAACTATTAGGTACAAGGCAGTGAGAACAACACAAAGCAAGAACCAGTCAGTAGCTAAAATTAAGCAAGTCTTAGAAGATGAGATTTGGCAAGTCCCTTTCATAGAGATAATAAGTATAATGGCAAATTCTACAGAGAAGATTCAAGGAACTCTAAGAGTCTCCGTGCTCTCTTCTCCTGCCATGAGTGAATGGGCACAGGGTTTCACTAAATCATCTCATGTGAGGTAGTCTCACTGTGCTTTATATTGATTCACCTGAGGGGCTTTTTAAAAAAATACTAACACCTTAGTTTCACCCAAGACCAATTTAATTAGAATTCTGGGGAATTTAAGTGCACAGCCAGCATTGAGAACTGCCTATTAAATGATTAAATGGAAGGAATTTCCCTACTGGAGGAAACGCTGAAAGTGAAATGTGGGTTCCCATAACAAATCCTCTGCATTCAAGTATTTCCAGGGTAGTTTGCACTGGAATTGACAAGGCTGTAGTGCTTGTTGGGTCAACAGCCATGTGGGGTGGGAGCTGCTGAGGCACTAAGCTGGTTCAGATGACATGCTCAAGTATGTTATAGCAGAAAAGAGGCCATAAACTTGTACAAAACTTGCTCTGTGTCCCTAAGAACACATATCCCAAAATAGATCATCACAAAATGGTTATGACATAATACCACACATTAGTGTCCATTAAAAGCAAACAATGAGAGATGCCCCAGCTTAATTCTGGCTTCAGTTTAACATAATAGGTAGAACAATATCATGTTTCTTTTCATCTAAAGTTCATCAAAAGTGTCTTCATTTGTAAAATGTGCTTTTGTTCCAAATACTGAGAAGTTCAGACATTCAAAAAAAAAAAAAATTCTTAAGTTTATCCTTAAACCTGCAATGTTTTTCCATTCTGAAAAACAGAATGTTTTGTATATTTCCAGGTGTGTTTTTCTCCTAAACTGTGCACCTGACAAGCAAAATGAGATGCCATCATCGTCTAAGAGTCAGAAAACATGCTTCCAGCCTTTGCCCTGAGGAGATAAGAGCCCTCTTGGAAATGTGTCCATCATTAAAACAGTGCTGGAGGGAATTTACCTCTCTACATTTTAATTACTGTTTTATTCACATTATTTAAGTCATTGCTATTGAAGTCAACCCTAAATCCACTAGCTAGCAATTTGTCTTCTTTTTCATTAAGCTATATTTATGTTTACATCAAAACAAAACTGTGCTTTTTAAAACTCATCATATTCACTAGAGTTATGGTGAAATTGATTCTTTTACACCACTGGTGCCAGAGGACAAGATAAACACGCCACATGGACTAACATTTTAGCCTGAGTCAGCATAATAATTATCACATTACTAGAGAATTCTGCTGTGTTGATTAACAGACATCAGCATACAAATCAATTTCCTTGTAAGAACCAAAACCTCTCTCCAAATTTCAGAAGATTTATGCAAACTTCTCCCCAAACCCACTCCTTTGTGCCAGGCGAAGCTGAGCAACTTAGGGCCAAGAAAGACTTTCATTTTTGTAGTATTCATTAGTCTGGAAAAGATAAAGATTAACTCTGGAAATTAGTTACTTTTGTGCTTTAAATGTACAGCTTGAGGAGGATGATACTGCAAAAGCAGGGAAGAGAAAGAGGCAGATGACGTATCTGGCAGTGTGAGAAGGATTCAGCATTAAAGATTAGGACTGGTAATGTGTCCAGTCCAGGGTAAAAGAAGAGGCCACTGGATGGTTCATTGAAAAGTGAAGGAAGAGTTCATTCTTTTACACAAATCCTTGAGAATAGAGGTTAATTATTAGGGGTCTTAAAAATTCATATTTTTCCCCATTCTGAAAGCATAGGCCTATAAGAGGGATTTTTTTTCTTTCCCAAGCCTCTACTCTTTCCATTCTCCTTAAATAAAATTTAGCCAATTTCATTTTTATTTACCTGTATTATTTATTTATCTTGTAAGGTTCCAGAAGACAGAAATTGCATGCTATCAATTTTGTATTCCTCGTAGTGCTGAATGCTCAATATGTTTGTTTCTATTCATTATTTGCTAAGAGCTATAAAGGAAGTAAAACATCTGAAAATTTATTTTAAATTTTTCGGGGCATTCTCAAGTGGTAGAGGTGAATGGAAGCTCCTCTGGCAGCAGGTGTCATTCCCAGATTTGGCACATGCAAATAAGAACCATGTTTATTATGGAAAATGAATGCGTTTTGACATAGGTAGTGTCCAATAATCTATTTAAATGGGTAGGGAATTATATAAACAAAATCGTTTTTCAAAAATGTGAGAAGTTGATTAAATGGCAAATAACATTTCTTGGAGTCACACATTCTAAGACATATTTGGACCAAGACTGCATGTATTTTTTTTTTTTCATTCTTGATATTTAGCATGTGCCCTTTTATCCCTGAAAAGAAAATACCGTTTCCTCTCACTTCTGCTACATGCCCTTGGTTGTGTGAAGTTAAGATGTCAGGAACTCTAAGCACTCAGAACAGAGACTGACATTTCATAACTATTCAACATATCTTAGTAAATATAATTATGATAATGATGATTATTATTGCTTTGTCTAAATCATATTGTTTTCTGTATATGGAGATTCTTGGTGGCTAGCATCTATTTCTATATTTATTAGTGTCACAGTCCGTGCATTTTTTTGTATTTATATAAGTAGGAACATGTGTGAAGAATAGAATGCACAGCATGATTAAATACCAATGATCTAATATACCAAATGCATTCTCATGTGCCTGTGACAAATTCCATACACTAAAGCTGACAAACAGTACTAAGAGATAAAAACCAAAAATTTATTTTAGCAAGAACATATTAAATTCTTAGAATATATTTGGCATATGAATAAATACAAAAGCAAATAATAATTTTAAGATTTATTTAGAACTTCATGTTTTTATCCTTGAGCTTGGGGAATGATAATCACTATGGTGAAACAGAAATAAAGAATGGTAATTAATCCATTCATCAAAAAAAAATTAAACCATGTATCAGAGACAAGTAACCTCAAACAATTATTAATATAGGAGTTTTAAATACGTGTTAATAGTGAAAGTCATGCTACGTGACTTTTCAGGTGTTGGAAAAGCTCTAAAATGAGAAGTCAAACTTTTACAGTATATATATATATATATATATACTAATGAATTCAGAGTCAAATTTCCCCCACTACCATCCCTCCTATAAATGTCCTCTCATTAACTGACCATTCTGGTTTGGAAGTGGTAATGAGGAAGAATGTTTTTCTTATAGAACTGATTCACACAAACCATCTATAAAAGGGAACAAAACTTAAATGAGTGCTGAAAGACTGTGGTAGTAATAACTCACATCTGAAATTTGAGAACCAAGTATTTGAAAGAGTGTAATTTGTAATCTAACTACTTTCCTTGAATCAATCACTTCATTGTTTTGTTAAAGTGTTATGTCAAAGCTGTAAGTTAGAACTGCTACTAAATGATTAAGTATGTAATTCCTCTAGTGTGCCTTTCTCATTTGTTTGCAAAGCTACATGAAATAGGCTTCTGAGGAAATGGTAAATTAATGTATATTTGTAGTAATTCATAGTGTTATGTGAAGTCATAAAATGGCATTCTTTCTCATTTATTAAAGGGCAAATTTCACATCAGGAATGAAAAGAAATGACATTTTTATAAGAAGTAAACTTACATTGAGATAAATAGTCAAGAGCAAATAATACACATTTTTAGGTTATTTATATTTGTCATCATTTCACTATCACTCATCAAGCCCTTTACCTGTTACCAATTTATTTATTATGAGACAAAAAAAATGATTGCGACCATAAAAAATGAAATAGGTTAAATTCAAACAAGAGCTACAACAGGAATCCTGTTGAAACTTAGTTGTAGCTAAAGCATGGAGCTTGATATAGAGGTTATGCAATTACTTAGATTTTGAATGGCATCATGTAGTAAAATATAAAATGCAGACTGTGCTCTGGACTGGAAAATTCAGATCTAACCAGTTATTGAACTAAATTGTCCATTATATGTTAGGTTATGCATTATATGTTGAGTCTTTTATGCACATTATTCGCTTTCAGGTTAAAATAGGAGTAAGAGTATTTTTTAGTATAGTAGTCAAATATTCTGAAATTGGTTATCACGAAACCTACAGATAACAACATATGTAAATGTACGTTATATTTTCATCTTTAGTAATACACTGTGCTTTCTGCAGAAAACCCTGTTGCAGACCTATGCTCCTGGTGAAGAGAAGTGGTAAGACTGTCTAAAATCCAAGTTACATCAATTAAAAGACATTGGAGACTAATAAAAGCTGTGGATTTGAGAGGCTATGATCCCAGAGGGAAGAGAATTACAAAGGACTGTGCCTAACATTCATTATGGCTTTTTCCTCTTAAAGCATTTGCTAGTTCACAAGCAAAAGGTAAAGTGCTAAGGAATGAAACAGGGCTTCCTGTGGGGTTGAAGGGACTGAAATGTGGTATGAGGCCATCAAGGAGAAGGGGTCCTGGTAAATACCCCATGTAAAAACTGTGAATGTCAGTATCAGTTCTACTCAAACAAGATCACATGTCACATGTTTACATTTGTATTTGTGACGTGTGTATACACACATACACACACATACTTGCACATATTTATTTCAGAGATGAACCAAAATTAAACCAGCGTTCACTAAGATAAAACTGCAATTCTGAACAAGCTCCATCTGTCACTGAATTGCATTAATATACTCTATCCCTTCTCTCTGCTTGAAGGAAACAATAGGGAATTCTCTCATGAGAAAGAAAACAATATCTAGAAATTACTTTTATAATCTTACACATAATAGGTGGACAGCATCCCATTAGACAATTATCAGACATGCCAAGAAAAGAGACCAAGTATGTCAAGGCCAGAAAACAAAAAAAAACCAACAGAAACAAACCCACTGTAGATACAGATATTGGAGTTATCAGAAAAGGATATTAAAATAAACCTGATGAACACAGTCACATGGTTAGGCAACAAGGTGGAGAGCTTCAATAAAAAGCTGGAAATTAAAAATTAATCGAATGGTAATTCTAAGTAACACACTGTGCAACTCTAGGCATACAGTCTATGTTGAGTATCACAGCAAATTCTATCCAAATTAGATAATACCATTCTTTTTCCTAAAAATTTATCATTTTAAAATGTCTTTGGCTATTTCTTTCTAAAAATTATTCCATTAATACATGTTCAAATACTAGCTCTGGCTTTCATTCTCCATCTATAAAAGGGTCATTTTAAATAGATGTGTTAGACTACTTGAAAATTTCAATTTTCCAATTGCAATAGAAATTGATTACTATTCATAATTATATCACAGTCAAAAGGTTAGCCAAAGTGGATGCCAAAATACTAAAATGACCTGAAGATATTACTTAAACTACTGGAAGCTTGTTTTTCTTTTTCATTTATATCTCTAAGCCTTCTTACAGCTTTGAAGGAGAAAAAGGTAAAGAGTAGCCAATTTATTTGTCTAAATGTTATCTATAACTTTGAAAAATTATATATCAAGTAGAGAAAATGTTTTAAAAACAAAGAAATATAATATTCTTTTACCATTTTTCACATAACAGATCTGAAAAAAAAATATATATAGTCTGTCTATATATATGGTATTTATATATATATATGTGTTTTCAGACATATATACACTATATATATAAATATTTTTGTACCTTTGGTGTTTGTATAAATACAAGAGTATTTATATATATATATATATATAAATATATGTATGAACACCAAAGATACAAATATAATTCATTCACCACTGAAAATATCGTCAGATCTAATAGCAGAGAAGCTCCAAATTAAAGATTATCTAAGGAGACTGCAGATCTTATTCAATAAGTGAAGCAGTTATTCATTGATATGCTATCATGTTTTTATTACAGATTTAGGCACTGTGAGGATATCATTTAGCTTCCACATGCATAAAGGAAATAATGCTTAATATATACATTGCTTCTTTTAGATTATATTACATATTCAAATATGACATTTTCTATTGCTTTCAATTATTTTTCTATTTGCAAGTTTTATTTTCCCACTAAGATAACAGTATATTTCACTCTGGAAATTTCCAACTCACATGTGTTATAATTTAAAAAGCATTTTCCATGTCAGAAGTTTGGAATTTAAAAATAAAATAATTAAACAAATATATCCCGCTTCCCTTTAGAAAGTTAGCACAGAGTAACAGCTAGATTTTCTAGGTTCAAGCTGCTGAGTAATACAGGCAAGCTCATGCTCATGTACAATATACCTAATCTCTCCAGGCTCACATTTCCTCAGTTTAAAAAAACATGTATTACCTACTTCACAGCATTGCTGTAAGAATCGAATGAGTTAATATATAGAAGGGCTTAAAAAATCTTGGTACTTAGTAAGCACCCCATATTTGCTGCTGTTCTTGTGGCCATTGCTATCATTATTATCACTAATGTTATTTTATTTTATATTCAGGTCTGTTTGTTCAGCATGTATTGTCTACCTTTCTGTACCTGGCAAAGTATTTATCATTTTTAGAATTTGTTCTGAATTCCTAGAAACAGTATCTCTTCTTGGTGTTCCCACAGCACTCTTTGCATGATTTGGTTACTATCAACCAAATAATATTGAAATGATCTATTTGAATATCTAATAGTCCCTTACACACTTCCTACTCCTTCTATCCTACAAGTCTACAATCTCCTCATGGGAAAGGCTCTGTCTTTCTTGATGTGTTCAATTTGTTCCCAGTTTGTCTGATGCACATCTCTGTCACAGGTTTCCGGGTCCACTCCAGGTTCAGTGAATCACAGGGAGGGATCGCAGGACTCAGCATGTAGTTACTTTCCTGGCTCTCATTTATTACAGTGAAAGGATCAAAAGCTAAATCAGCAAAAACAAAAGGTGCAAGGGGCAAAGACCAGAAAAATAAACAGGTTCAAGATTCCAGGAGTTCTTTTCCTGTGGAATATTCAGGATATGCATTTTACCTCCAACATAAAATTGTGACAACACATGTGAAGTGTTGTCTACCAGGGAAAGTCATTAGAAAGTCAGTGTCCAAGGTTTATACCAGGGTTTGGTCACTTAAGTACTCTCTGGCCAGTATATAGCAAAACTTCAGACTCCTAGAAGGAAAACTAGATGTTAAACCACATTGTTTGTATACAGGCTAGGCATACCACGCCACTGTTTTCATTTGGTTTAAGTTTTACATCATTGTAGGGAACTGTTTACCATTCAAGTTCCCAGATGCTAGTCAATGACCAACCTTGCAAGCAGGCATTTGTTTTCTGCAAAAGAACCTAGCACATAAAATGTTTTCAGTAACATTTTTGTAAACTGAACTAAATGAGCTAGCCAATGAAACATTATCATTGATGGTAAGTAAAATGAACTCACCTCTTGAAATGTCCTATAACTTATATTATGACAATAATGCTAGATAATAAGTACACATTTACCTAAAAAGCATTTTTGGACCCTCGGATACTGTAATGTGAACTGTATTAGGTATAAGACTTTTACAAAGCCAAATACATAGAAGTGATATGGTGGCTACAGAAGTGCAGGAATGGGAGATGTTGGCCAAAGGGCACAAAGTTGCAGTTATGTGGGAGAAATATGGAGGTTTCATGCCCAGCCTGATGACTGCAGTTAATAATATTATTTTGTGTATTGATAATTTGCTAAGAGAATAGATAGTAGGTGCTCTTACCACACACACGAAAAGATAACTCTGTGAGGAGATAGATTCGTTAATTTGGTCAACTACAGTAATCATTTTACTATGTATATGTGTATTTAAAAGATCATGCTGTATACCTTAAATTTATACCATAAAAAAGAAAAAATAACTGAATCCAAAACATATGATTTTAATATTTTTGCTTTATTTTCAGAAATTGAGGAAAAAAAGACTCTCCACAAAAACAGACCAACAAAATCCTGAAACGTGCCAAAAGCTATGAGTTGGAAGCAAATATAAATGCTGGGTTTGGCTTGGGGGCTAACAGCAGTATCAGCACTGGGAATGGAGCTATGCTCTGGGCCCGCTACAAAGCAGGAGAGCTGCATGGGAGCTGGTTGAGGATGAGAGGTCACGAAAAAAAAAACCTTCTATTTTTTGCTTTCCTTTTCCATTCTAAGCAGATACAGAGCCGCTTAACATTTCCTTATCTCAGATACTTTTTGCTGAGTACAAAACAAAAGTTATTTTAAGTCAAGTTTCCTTCTTTTTGTAAAAGTTTAAAGTCAAGAGAAAGATAAGTCTAGGTAACTTTAGTCACAGTAAAGAAAGGAGGAGTGCTTTTAAGAGCAGTGAAAGGGAACCGCATCAAGCAATGTGAGCTAGTGGAACAGAACCAGGCATACAGTCAATGAACTAAAAAGCAACACCCTGACTAGCTAAGAATTACAATGGCATCTCATTATATTATATGATATATTCACAGATAAGAGTACTGCTGACTGGCAGAGCAATGATCAGGTACCTCAGATAAGACCAAGATATCAGTCAAATCTCTACTGAAGGTGTAATATTGCTAAATATTGGCAATTTTGTAGAACTGTATCTATTAAACATGGATTAATGTCAAGTAACAATCTTTAAACGTAATACGTACAGTTGATATCTCAGCATTTATTCATGACAATGAAGATTTTGGTACTGAATAGACATGGGCATACTATATTGGACTGTGTGTGTGTATATGTGTGCGCACATGCACAGGAAATGATAAGATGGTGGGAACAGAGAAATTAAAAAGAGATAAGAACAAAGAAAGGAATAGGCAAACTCCTGGTCTTGAACATAAAAATCCTCTGTTATATGGGCAGTGCTTTGGAATGGGCCAGAGAAAGAGTGATGTTTTTATCAAGTGCTCTTGTAAAACATTTCAGTACTCCCCAATTTGTAATCTCCATTCACACTCACCACTCTGAGAATAAATCAGCCACATCATGAGGCAGCATTTGATCTTTAACGTCAATGTCAAATTTTCTAGTATTTCTATCTATACATAGATGTATAATGGAGATGATGAAATACTTAATATCTTAATCTTGAAAGATAAAAATTGAAGGAAGTCATTATATATATTTAATGAGTACATTTATGTGCCAGATATTGCTCTAAAATTTTATATATTTATTTTACTTGATGAGCAGATAGCTACCAGTTAAGCCATTGAGATAATTTGTTAGCATTAAAAATACAGTAAAGAATTAAGGCTAGAAGTATCAAATATGAAGTAATACAAAAAAACTATAAATTTTTTCCTCCTTAATTCAATATATGTTGTGGCACCTAGCTAATTATGCATATAATGACTTTTTCTAGTCAATGTTAAGACTAATTTGTCTGAGAGATTAGTATTGATTGACACAGAACTATGATCAATATTGGAATTTGAGGGTCAGTTATTTTTAAAATGTATAACATTATTGACTGCATGGAGGTTATAATTTACAAAACACACAGTATAGTAGAAAACACACATTTCAATAGAAATCATTTACCATTTTAAAGTTGCATTAATACAGTAAAAATAACTATCAACTTAGTCATTTTACAGACATTTTTAAAATAATCTAGATTTTACCATGAACTTTTATCCTCAGAGCTTTCTGCACAGTGTGGGTGTTGGCAGGACAAGGGAACCATATTCCATCTTTTTCTTTACCATGATACTCAAGTGAACACAATCTCACTACGGTCTGTATCTCCAGAGTAATAAGAGGAGCAAAGAGGAAACACAAATAGAAAACTAGACAGGATACTGGAATGTAACTCTTCAGAATAACTTATTCCAAAGTCAAAAAGTTAATTTAAACCAGCAAAACACCAGGAGCACTAACCCCCAACCATAGGTTCAGAAATTGCACAAAACCTCTTAGTGTTAGGGGTTCCCATTTAGGCCCCTTCTGTGAGGGACAAGTTAGGTAACCACAAACCCTAGGACCTGACCAGGACATATGAGCCATTAAGCCTGTCACGGATGGGTTTTTTTCTGGAATGGAGTATGTGCTTGCTGATAGCTGTTTTCTTCCAATGTGTAGGATTAAACATCGTGATCAGCAAAAGGTATTCTTGATCCCCTTTCCTATGGTTCACACTGTAGCCAATTCTTCTGAAAATAGTTTGCTGGTTTAGACTGTAGTGTCCTATGTTTGTGTTTTTGTTTTTTTTTTTTTTTAATTTTCAAGCCAGTGTGCTGAGGGTCACACAAAGGAAATGTGAAATGACTGAGACTGGTACAATTTCTGTAACTATTAGACAGAGTAGGATGTGGCATTCGTTTTGTGAGCTATTATTATTTTCGAGGTACTAAAACATACATTCACTGAGTGCATTCCATATTCCAGGCACTATGAGAAGCACTTAATAATATATTAACTCATTCAATCCTCTTTTCTACTCTATGAGGTATGTGATACTACTATTATTTTATTTTATTTTATTTTATTTTATTTTACTTTTGAGATGGAGTCTTGCTCTGTCACCCGGGCACAATAGCACAATCTTGGCTCACCGCAACCTCTGCCTCCTGGGTTCAAGCGATTCTCCTGCCTCAGTCTCCCTAGTAGCTGGGATTACAGGTGCCTGCCACCACACCAGGGTAGTTTTTTGTAGAGATAGGGTTGCACCATTTCGGACAGGATGGTCTCAAACTCCTGACCATATGATCTGGCAGCCCCAGCTTCCCAAAGAGCTGAGATTACAGGTGTACACCACTGCAACTGTGCCTATTTTTAATTTTTATAGATTAAAAAAACTATAGATTAAATCACAGAGTTTAAGAATCCTACCCAATATAAAGTGGCTAAGAAACGACAAAAAGGAATTCGCATCCACTCAGCCTATCCTTCTGGTTCTGTGTTCATGGCTGCATGCCTCACCTCTTTATTGAGTTACTATTCTGTTGTTTAATGGTTGCCTAAGTTTTTCTAGGTTACCAGTTGTTAGAAGACAATACGTAGATATATGGAAGTGCTTTGGTCAAGAGTTCAGCCAAGGCAGACATCCAGGCCCGCATGACTCATCAAGTTTAGGGTGCAGGTGCATACTCCATTTGTTATATCACCTGTTTATATAAGCTCATACTTGGTTCTGAGACACTATTGTCTGTAGAGGGTATAACTGCCCTGCTGACACTGTACAGGCTCTTGGACATGGTTTGAAATGGCAATGGCGCCCAGAGAAAGAGAAATAGAACAAGAGCTATCTGTCTTGCAGATGAACAGAAGGGAGCTATGGCATAGCTTGTGCCCAGAGAGAGAGAATTTAGCTGCTGACCCTGAAGGCAAGGGAAAGCCTGCTGTGCAGCTGCAGGAAAGGCCGAAGCCACAGAGCCAGAGCAGACAACCAACATAAACACAGACGGTGTGAGAGAGCTAATGTGAGTAAGCTGCTGTGGACACAGCTGCTGAATAAATCTACATTTCACCTGCCTATGGCCCCCTGAGTGTTCTTTCAGCTATTTACTCACTCCCCTTGGACCTCAGCTGGGACTAGAACCTGACAATCGGTTTTGTTAGAAGGATGAGGTGAATGGATCTTCAGCCCCCAAGGTCTCCCGGTTCGCTTTGTGGCCACAGCATGGGCTGTAGTACTTGGTGACAGCCATGCTGTAAGGATGGGATCTGGTGGAAACATGGGAGGCAGTGGATGGGTCCCCCGTGAGTATGAAGACGGCACTGAAGTGCCTGGAAGCGCACAGCACCAAGGAAGAGCATGCCTTTCCCGGCAGGGTCAGATGGGCATTTGTAATTATGCTGCGGGAGTTGCAGGCCCAGTCCCTGCCGTATGCAGGTATGCAGCACAGGGAGGAGGCTCCTCTGCTACCGGCTAGCCCTGTGATCCATCAGAGCGTAGAATATGAGCAGCTCTTGGGACCCCAGGGGAGAGCCCAGGGGCCCCCCAACAGTGGTGGAACACAGCTGTTACAGTGCTTTGCGAGAGTAAAGCAAGTAATGTCAGCAGTCATGTACAGACTTAGTGTAGGTCATTCAGGAGAAGGACATTGCTGCACAACCCACTCACGCCCAAGCATTTCAGTTCACAGATTGCCTGCCTCATCTAGGTGACAGCATAAAGCCTTTTCTGTTTGATAAGGGATTGGCCAAGAAGCCCGGCTTGGGGGGCACCAGACAACCAAAGGCCGTGTGTCAACTTGGCAATCTAATGTCTCCTGAACCCGGATAAGTTTGTGGACAGAGCTGCAGTTATTGATGGTTATGAAGACTGGTCAGTGAAAGTGAAACCTGTATCTTTGCATCTTTGCATGGCTGCTTGGCTTTCCACTTATGCACTGTGTATGTCTCTCCCACACTGAGGACATTCTGGGGGTGGGGGATGTTTTGCACGGCTTGGCATCTGTACCATCTGTCATGGACTTGCCAGACTGCTTAACAGTGAAACTGGGACTTCTTGTCCAGAGAACCACTGACAGCGGTTTACCCTCATGGGAGGGAGACAATGGACTTTCACACTGTTGCTGAGAGCAATGTGCATAGCCCCACTCAATATCATCGTCTTGATGATGATGTTAACCTCTGATTCTCTTGCAGATTTAAAAGGGGCAACGTCCCCTCTTGCCTGGGATTGGGATGATAAGGCTGAGGCAGCCTTTTCCAATAGCTGAGCAGGCTATTCAGCAGGCACCAGCCCTGTGGGTAGTTAACCAGGGGCACCCATTTAAACTTGATATACAGGTAACTACAGATAGTGTTGGCTAGAGCCTATAGCAGTGCATGGAGTGCTTGGAAGAACCAGTAAGCTTTTAGTCCCTGCTGTGGAAGGGAGCTGAGCTCTGGGGTTCTTTAACAAAGAAGCGGTTAGTAACTGCACACGCTGCCCTTCAGGCTCATAACAACGTGGCAGGATGGGTTACAGTCATTTTGTGGATGACTTACCCAATAGCAGGATGGGTGCATTCATGAGTAATGACCCCTCACTGGACTGGGATGGCACAGATCCACTTTAGCAAAGTGAGGTGCCTACTTGGAACAGCAGATTACACTGACTACAAGTCCCTTCGCAGCACAGTTACAAGAAACCTTAGGATCCTAATGCAAGATAAGGCCATGGGGCCTGAGGCACCCCTAGACGCTGAGTCTTTACTGTTAAGAAGTGCATCCCCCTATTCCTAATAGGGCATGGCATACAGATGGGTCCAGTCAAGGTGCTACTGCTGCCTGGATTGTTGTCACAGTCCAGCCTAGTACTGACATGATGTGGTTTGAAACCACGCGTAGGCAAAGTAGCTAATGAGCTGAACTCAGGGCGGTGTGAATGGTAATCACCAAGGAGGTGACACCTATGATAATCTACACCAATAGCTGGGCAGTTTATCAAAGCCCATGTGTATGTATTGCGCCTGTGTGCCCAAATCTGTGTATCGGGCCTGCATGCCCAGAGCTTATGTGTCAGACTTATGTGTCAAGCCTATGTGTATGTATTGGGCCTGCATACCCAAAGCTTATGTGTCAGGTTTATGAGTCTGCAGCCTATGTGCCAAAGCTGTGTATCAGGCCTGCATGCTCAAAGCTATGTATCAAACCTATGCCTCCCTTGGCCTAGGAGGTAGAGTGTAAGACGCTTGGATGTGCTTTGGTCAAAAATTAGGTTAAGGCAGACATCCAGGCCTGCATGACTCAGCGAGTTTAGGGTTAGGCGCATACTTCACTTTTATATAACTGTTTGTGTAAGTTCATACTTGGCTCTGAGCCACTACTGTCTGTAGAAGGTATAACTGCCCTGCTGACACTGTATGGGCTCCTGGGCATGGCTTGACATGATGCTGACACCCAGAGAAAGAGAGAGAGAGAACAAGAGCTGTCCATCTGCAACACAGAGGGGAGCTATGATAGGGCTCTTTCTCGTGCCCAGAGAGAGAAAAAATTAAGCTGCTGACCCTGAAGGCAAGGGAGAGCCTGCCATGCAGCTGCAGGCATGGGGGCAGCTAGAGCCGCAGAGCCGGAGCAGACAGTGGAGATAAAGGTGGACAGTGTGAGAGAGCTAATGTGAGTAAGCTGCTGATCAGAGAGCGGCTAAATAAAACTACATTTCACCTGCCTATGCCCCCAACCCCAAGTGCTCTTTCAGCTCTCTGCCATTCTTCCACCGACTCCCCTTGGACCTCAGCTGAGGCTGGAACCTGATAAAACTGCAAAAAAAAAAAAAAAAGGTTGGGGGAGATCCCATAGATTTAACTGAGGAGAAAGGAAAAGAGTGACATCATTTAAAGAGATTTTTAATGTATAATCTGTCACAAATCAATAATTTTCCAGAAATAGGATTATCTAGGCCACCCTTCCCAAATGTCAGCTGAATTTTCTGAACCATTCTCTCAATGTCCACAAGGCGAGTAGCAAATGGGAGACATTATTAGATACTGCCAATTAAATAAGAGTTAAAATGTGTTCATTTTTATATAAATAATTCAACAAAAATTGGCAATTCACAGAGTTGTGAACCAGATAAATACAAACTATGAATCTCTGATTAAGATTTTCAGAACTGTCTGTCTTTAATGAGTCCATTTTGGAAGTGCTTTCTGTAGAAGAGTGACTCAGGGAGAAAATAGCAGTACGGAGAATAGAGCAAATACCCACTATGAGGCCTAAGTTGAGGAAAAGTAGGTCAGGCTTTCGTACTTAGCTTAGCAATCTAAGGAAAATATATATAGAAATCTACAAAGTATGCATCTGATAATTTATTAAATAATTTTTTCTGCCATTTCATAAAAGGGAGCTTTCACTTTTCAGGCTAATCCTTTTCATTCTTTTTAAACCCATCATCCACTCCTCTCATGAGTAAAATACTTAAAATTAAATGTTGAGCATATCTTATTAGCATTGGACTTATATATCACAAATATGTATCTTTTGTTGAATTGTCACTGTTGGTCTGGTAGGTTTGTTTTATTGCTTGCCACATATTTAAAAGGTCCTCTTGAGTTAGATCACATTGAGCTGAAAACGGGAAAGATGATACTAAGGAGTCTGGGGATGTCATTCCTTCAGTAAATGACTTTAGCATAAAAAGGAGTTGATAGAGGGACTCTACAAATCCCAATATTTGAAGAAAAAATATTTTCTGGATTGCTTCTGTTATAAGATGTTATAAAGGGAAAATGAGGTTCTGAACAAGGATTGATTATGGGAGCTAGGGATCATGAAATGACTCCTACACCCCTCAGTCACTATGAATAAAGGTTTAAAATAAAGTTTTTCAAAGAATGCAGGGATGGGGAAGTACTATCTTTCAACACCAAGTCAAGGAAGAAGAGCTGAGGAGAGAGAGGGGAAATATCTTTGGCAGGTGTTAGACCTTTAACTGGAAAATACACAGAAACCAGGCACCTGGCTATCTTTCTAAAGGAAAGTACAGGAGAGATTCTCCCCACATGGAAATCAGCAGGTACTCCCAGAGTCTTAAGGAAAAAGAATGCATGAGGATTTTCCAAAGACCAAGTGTAGGTCACACGAAGGAGCAAGTATGAGATTACATAAGTTCCTGTCCATGAAAACCACAGGAGAAGGTGTGAGGACCTCAGCAAAAGAGGTAATAACTTACCAGTCAGAATGAAGATCCAGCAGAGAACTGCAGGTGAGACATCCTCAGCAACGGGTGTTTCTGGAATATCCAAGGAGAGCACTCTACAAGAAATACATATGAGGAAAGATGGTTTTAACTCCTGCCAAATGCAGCAAACTCAGGGGCAGAGCCAACCATCCTTTCAGCAAAAATGTTCCTCTTCTCCCTCTCCTCTGCTCTAACCCCTGTGCTGGCAGGAGCAAAGGAGGCAGGTAGGTAAGGAGAAAAGAAATGAATCACTTTCCCTTCTCCAACTGTAGGCATTCAGCCTATTCAGCAGGCCCAAACTCACGGAACAGAGAGCCCTCAACTTCAGATCAGGCTCAGAGTTTTTATTGTTATGTGAAATTTGAAAATATAATCATTAAAATAAAACTTGTTTGGCCAAAGGATTAAGAATGACTAGAAAGGCCATTAGGCTTGCTTTAGTTTAAAATCAAAAGAACTAGGTTATTGATTAAATATATACAACACGGAAAAACAAAAATAAGTTATCCTACTATCATTAATATATCCTAGATCACATTTTTTCTTACATTTAAAACTTACATTTCAACAGGTGAAACCAGAAAAGGTGAGTAGAAATTTTAAGACAACAGATTTTGGCTTATGAATAGATATTGCTAGAATATAGCTTTCTGATCCTGGTTTTTGGGGGAAACACAGTATCAGAACTAGCCAGATTCCTCTACAATTCTATTCCAGTCACCACCATATAATTCCAGATAATCTGTCCCTCTTTATAAATCACTGTATGTGCCTAGAATTTGTTGGTTTCTTTTAAAACATTTTATCAAGAATAAAGGCATAACTGGATTTTAACTATACTTCACTCAGTATGTACTTCTCTGCATCTACTATTCCAATAAACATTTGAATAATTTTTTTGGTTATTATAGTTATGTGTATTCTTCCACGAACTTAGGTTTCTGATATAACTCATACTTGTTACTCATACAACAGTCTTTTCAGTTCCCTGCATAGGATCTTGATAACTGTTGTATCTCATTTTTAACCATATGAAAGCAGAGTTTGCCCATTATTCAAAGTAAATGTTAAGACAGACTGATAGACTTAATGATTCTCCATGGTAACAAACAGACCCCAGTCCAAAGAGATTTTTTTATTTAATAAACTTTCAAATAGTTTTAGGTTGATGGAAATATTGAACAAAAAGTGCAGAAAGTCCTATTACTTTCTCAACTTAACCCTCTCTACTTCTCTATCACAGAGTTTCTGCTATGTATTAGTGTAGTACATCTTGCATTACTGGTGCATTTATTACAACTAATGATCCAATACTGATACAGTGTTACTAACTGAAGTCCACTTATTTTGTTTTACAGTTCTATGGGTTTTGACAAATTCATAATATCCTGCATCCACCATGAGCTTTGGTCAAGAAAGCACATGGTGCTTTCTTTGGTCGCCTGTGCTTTTCCACCCATCCTGCCCCTTCCAACTCCCTAGCAACCACTCGTCTTTCTACTGTAAGCTTTGCCTTTTCCATAAGATCATATTGTTGGGTATGTATAGCTACATTTTCAGACAGGTTTCCTTCACTTAGCAATATGCATTGAAGATTACTTCATAAAACTACAGTAAGAAAACGATAGACTAAAAATTGTTTTAATTCAGTAAGCACCACATTAAAAAGTTCAAAACAGAAACTATGGCTAATTAACAGAAAACTCAAAGCTATTCTTCTAAGTAAAAAGTCTAGTAATAAGCAGGAAATAAAAGACTGATTTAGATGATATATACATTAAACTTTATTTTATAATAAAATAGAAAATTATTTAAGCCATATTCAAAGTGGTATGTGCTCATTTAGACTGAAGATATCAAGACTCAGAAAGACTGTAATGGATATCTTTTGAACTAGATATGAAAATGGTGGAAACATTCATCATAAAAAGGAATGATTAGCAATAAAATCTCCTGCAAGTTAAGAGAATGAAAAGACAAACCACAGAATGGGGAAAAAATATTTGCCAAACACGTATCAGAAAAAAGAACAGGTATCCAAAATATGCAAAGAATTCTTAAAATTCAACAATAAGAAAAAATCCCATTTAAACAGTAGGTGGAAAATCTGAACAGATACTTAACGAAGAAGATACACAGATTGAAAATAAGCATATAGAAAAAAGCTCAACATCATATGTCATTAAAGAGGTGTAAATAAAACAATGAGATGACACTACACACCTATTAGAATGACCAAAATACAAAACAGTGACGACACCAAATGCTGGCAAGGATAAGGTACAACAGGAACTCTCACTCATTGCTGAGGGTAAAGCAAAATGTTACAGCCAATCTGGAACAGAGTTTGACAGTGTCTTATAAAAGTAAACATGGAGTAGAGACGATCCAAGGTGGCCAAATAGGAACAGCTCTGGAGTGCAGTTTCTATCAAGAATGCAGAGGGTGAGTGATCACCACACTTCCAAATGAGTTTTTACTGCCCACAGACCAGGAGATTCCCCAGGCAGAAAAGTGCCATGAGTCTCAAGCATGGTTGTTTCAGCTGGCGCAGCAGGTCTCCGCACAAAAACTCACACAAATCTGAGCAGCCATTTCAACTGGTGCCTGGAACGCCTGGGAGACAGAGTCGCCCATTCAACTGAAGAAAAGGGGGCTGAAACAGGGAGCCAGGTTATCAGGCTCAGCAGATCCCACCCAACAAACACCAGCAATCTGAAATGCTCTGGAGTGAGAGTTTCACAGCAAGCACAGCTGGACCTGGGACAGTCTAGCTCTGTCTGATCAGAAGACACAGACTGGAAAATTGGATAAAAATCAAAACCCATTGGTGTGCTGTATCCAGGAAACACATTTCATGTGCAAGGATACACATAGGCTCAAAGGGATGGAGGAAGATTGACCAAGCAAATAGAGAGGAAAAAAAGCAGGATTTGCAATCCTAGTCTCTGATAAAATAGACTTTAAACCAACAAAGATCAAAAGAGAAGGGCATTACATAATGGTAAAAGGATCGATTCAACAAGAAGAGCTAACAATACTAAATATATACGCACCCAATACCGGAGCACCCAGATACAAAAAGAAAGTTCTTAATGACCTACAAAGAGACTTAGACTCCCACACAATAATAGTGGGAGACTTTAACACTCCACTGTCAATATTAGACAGATCGGTGAGACAGAAAATTAACAAGGATATCCAGGACTTGAACTGAGATCTGGAAAAAGCAAACCTAATAGACATTTACAGAACTGTCCACCCCAAATCCTCAGAATATACATTCTTCTCAGCACCACGGCAAACCTACTCTAAAATTGAACACATATTTGGAAGTCAATCACTCCTCAGCAAATGCAAAAGAACGGAAATCATAATAGTCTTTCAGACCACAGTACAATAAAATTAGAACTCAGGATTAAGAAACTAACTCAGAACTGCACAATTTCATGGAAACTGAACAACAGGCTCTTGAATGTTGACTTGATAAACAATGAAATGAAGGCAGAAATAAAGGTGTTCTTCAAAACCAACGAGAACAAAAACACAACATACCAGAATCTCTGGGACACATTTAAAGCAGTATCTAGAGGAAAATTTATAGCAATAAATGCCCACATGAGAAGCAAGGAAAAATCTAAAATCAACACCTCATCGCCAAAATTGAAAGAGCTAGAGGAGCAAGATCAAAAAAACTCAAAAGCTAGCAGAAGACAAGAAATAACTAAGATCAGAGCAGAACTGAAGGAAACAGAGATACAAAAAACCCTTCAAAAAATCAATAAATCCAGGAGCTGGTTTATTGAAAAGATCAACAAAATAGACCACTAGCCAGATTAATAAAAAAGAAAAGAGAGAATAATCAAACAGATGCAATAAAAAATGATAAAGGGGATATCACCACTGATTCCACAGAA
>CAUYQU010000100.1:0-33898 GCA_963574635.1 Cheracebus regulus
TATGTGTATATATATATATATATATATATATAGAACCTCAGGGCAGCTTTAAGTCTGTATGCACAGCAGTGTAGTCAACTTCGGTGGGTTAAAGATCCACTTAAGGTTTAATAGTTTCAAGGAAAGTAGTTTCAAGACCCAGTATCTAGGACAAAGGGGTCTCTAATATTCTGTAAGTATAACTCATCTGGTACAAGTTCTACCCCTAAAAGACCATTCACTTTAAGTAGATTTTTCTGCACATTCTTATGGTTGTAACCAAGGATCACAGTTGGAAAACAAAAAGAAAAAGCGTTGTCTGCCTAACCAGAGACACAGAATTTTGTCAAAGCGTAGGAAAGCAGGTAAAGAATATCTCTTTAAAGGCCTTCCCTGGGCTGAGCTCCTTTGCAGAACTCCCCTGCACTCTTTGGTGACTGTAGGTGATTCTATGCTACCTAAACCTAAAATCAACATCTGGGAGAGTATACAGAGTTAATCTCATCCAGGACAACCCACTTTTTTCTTTATTAATTCCTTATTTAGCTGAACTATAAATATTATTAAACATTTGCTTATGAACTGCCAGAGCACCATGCTGTTCAACAGATGAGGTTGATGTCTTTTAATTTTATGCACTCTGAACGTGCTTAGTTTAGCTCCTTCTCTGCACTCCACATTCTTTTAAATTCCAGATATTGGAAAGAGTTTTCCCTTACAACCCAAGGCACAGATTTTCTTAATTTTTTTTTCTGGTGGGGGTCAGGGGATTGGTTTGGGGACATGTGTGAAAGTTGGAGGATTATAGGGGTAGAATGGGTTATGACACATTTTCATTTGCAGCTGCTACAACTCCCTAGCCTTAATCCAGCCCAGATCTCAGTGGAAACTTAACACCACTCTGGTGACCCTGGAATTGCACCAGAGCCCGAAATCACCAAATATGGTAAGTCATTTGTCATCTGAGCCATAAATATTTACATCCACTAGTGACAAATGTATAAAAAGTGTGGAGTGACTGTGTAATTTCAGCTGCTTTCCTCAAGCCTGTCAATAGTTTCTCTTATCTCTTGAAAGCCCCAGTGACTGATTTCTGCTAGTTGAATAAGAATGCAGTCTGCAGCTTGTTAACCTGCTTTAATTGTTCATTATTACCACATTAGTCACCTACAAAGTTTTTATTTTCCTTTGAAATTTAGGGCCCATTACACACATTTGTTGAGACTGGAAACCATTCAGCCCCCTCCTGGGTCTCCCTCATTCCATCATATGTTCTACCCCATTGTTACTAAAAATCCAAGAGATTGTCCTCATTTTTTTCTTCATTTTACTGAACTAACAGCAACAAAACAATTCAATGTTGTTTTCCCTCGTATACTCCCCTCCACCCTCCCTGTATATAAGTGACTTAGGAGCTTAACTCTTAATAATATCTCTAAGTAATTCTTAGACATAAACTGATAGTTCCCAAACCTTAAAAAGTGAACATACTACAAAGTGCTTATAATGTAAAAGTATTTTCCAACAAGCACCTAGAAAAATCTTTCAAATAGTATGAAATTGAAACGGATTCAGTCTCACCTAATGAGCCTGAAACTGATCATGTAAAGCAGATCCTGTTTTACTCTTCTATCAAAATGTGGACTACTAAGAAAAATTAAAAATCAGTTAAGATCATGCTATTGATCTTTCAGTCACTAAATCATTATGCAGAGCTTGCATTTTTATATATTTACTAAATAAAGAACTGCAAGGCTCAGATAGAGTGATAAACACATATTTAAATGATTTGAAATATGAGAACTGATAATATTGAAAAGTTTGGATAACTAAACTTTAAAAGACCTATTTTTTTTTCTTTTGCTGTAGGAATATGCTGACTGCTATTGACTAACTGCATATATACCTTTGTCATTAGTCATAACCTTAAAGAAAAATGGCTGTAGATTTCCCTGAAATGCTATAGTGGTTTGGTGGCTGAAATTCAATGCCTAATTGATAACTAGATTTATCAGCCTCTGTAGGATTTTTCCTGTAGGGAGAATTTGGGTTTAGCAAGAACTTAAACAGAGCCTCAGAAACAACTTGAGTGGATAATTTGCAGAATGTGAACCACACCTGAAAAGAAAGACTCAACTATCATGATCACTTAAAAGTTTTCTAACCCTCCAGCTCAATAAGTACTACGCTTTTCTTGCTCCCATACCGTCTTATTTGTATTCCCATTACAGCACCACACTGGAATTTGAGCTCCTTGATGGAGTCTGTTGGTTCGTTACAAAATCTCTAAAATTCAACACAATGCTTTGCAGATAATTTGAGCACAGAAAATACTAGTTGAATAGATGAATGAGAAGGGAAGTTGAGAAAGACAAATAGGAAAGGATCTTAAGAGAGGGAGTGTTTTATCTTTAAAAATTAGAATTGGCAAGTGTCTGGAAATTAGCCCTTTCTTTTCATCTTTCTTATTAGTGCCTGCTTTTGTGTATGTGTGTGTGTGTGTGTGTGTGTGTGTGTGTGTGTGTGTGCGTGCACGTGCGCGTGCCTGTACATGATAGCAACTGATTAGGACAGCTCTAGTTTTAATGTAGCAGTGACTTAGAGAAGATTAAGCTAGGTTAGACTTCAGAGACACAGAACTGACTTAAGGAGACTTGTATTTGTATCCTTAAAAATTATTTGGAATCTAGACATCCAAAGTTAACAGCCATGTACACAAGATAATTTTCAGTAACACATGGCTGCTATCCAGGGTTGAGGGCATAACTCACCTCTAGTGTACAATTACCTATTAACCTCCTGTTTTGCTTTCAACTTTCCAAATATTCAGAGCCCTTCTAATGCTTTCTGGCTGAACAAAGTTCTTCCTTTACCACTGATGCTTACTATCCTTAATGCTTTCAAATTATCTCTTCTTCCTCTCTGCCAAGCAAAACTCTCATTACCGGAATTACTTATTTTCAGCTTGATATTCATGTGATTATTAAAATAATTGTCACTATGACTTACAGGTTTAGTCTTCCCAGGATATTTGCTTTTAAAAGGAGGAGTTTGCTAGTCCACATTAATTTGTAAGTGCTCAAATATTTATATGAGAAGAGATACTTTAATCAGAATGACTTCTGGTGGCTCTTTTCTACACATCCCTCCCCTGACTAGACACCCACTCCCATAATCATTTAATAACTCCACCAAATAGTACAATATAGAAGTCAACACTGTTCAGCTTCATATGGTCATACTTTGCATTCCCTTAGGTTTTTTTGGCATGTGGCTTTTTACCCTGAAATCTCAGTAAAACAAAGAGTTATAGTTAGACAAATGCAACAAGGCTTAAAAGGGTCATCATTCAAAATAGGAATCACAACGGATAAGTCTCCAGTGTCACAGCCAACATTCCCCGAAAGCAGACAAACTAAGAGTAAGACCTAAGACTTGTATGCAATCATTTAGCATCTTCCTTACCATTTTCTTATCTGTAAAGTGGGAATAAGTGTTGTTATATGGATTCAGAAAGTAATATATATGAAAGTGCTGAGTCAACAAGCATCTAATTAATATATCTAAAACATTGCTATTAACAATCAATAGACATCTAAATAGAACACCTAACATTTATTATTCTTGAGCCAATATTTTTCTCCTATGAAGAATGAATTCTCAGAAAAGAAGGCATTTTATTATATTTTAATCTTTGTTTTTTGCCTTGACAATACAATTTAGTATTAAGATTTCAAAATAAGTAATCAAATAAATTTTCCATCTTTGTTTTGCCTCACACACTTATTTTTCTTTACCTTTTTAGAGTTTGGGAAGAAATACTAGAAGGTAGTATATATAAGATATATGAAGACCTAATAAATTAGTTGGTGCACAGAACTCCCTAGTAATAATTGAAATCCCTCAAAGCCAGCATTAATGGTACTTTTTAAAGAAATAGACCATGGAAATCTCACTGAGCATTGGTTTTCGTATTGTGTGAATGGGGTACTTCAACTATTTATTCAAGAAATACCATTAAGCACATTTTATATGTTTAGCATCAGTGATGAAAAATATAAACTCTGCCCTTGCCCCTGAGGGTTGACCTGCCCTATCACTAAAGAATTTTGTGAAAATGAAAGTAAACATATAAGAATGTGATTCAGCAAATGGAAAACTGTCTATCAATAGATACAATTAAGTCTTCACCAGGCAAAGGGCTACTTACAAGGATGGTAAACAGTGATGTTGAATATTAAGTGAACATATAATCAAAGGAATAGGTTTTCAAATGTCCTTGAAGAGCTTGCCAAGAGGGTTGATGAAAGTTCTGTCTCATTTGTGTGTGTGTGTGTGTGTGTGTGTGTGTGTGTGTGTGTGTTTGCTTTTGTTTGTTTTAATAAACAAAGACTTAAATACCAAAAAGTAGGCAGGGTGACCACTTAAATTTCTTCTTAGTTTTCCTTTCTGTGATCCTATGACAGGCAGATGTTGGTAACAGTAGCTGAATATTACATTTGAAAATTAATGGTATCCTGTCTTTATTTTATCTGAAGGTGCTCTAACCAGAATCTTTATAAGTAGTCACCTGCAATTTAAATAAAGCCATTTCAGTTAATTTCTTTTGAACTTAAAATCTCTGGGTGTGTACAATGACAAACTCCTCTTTATGAAACCTGATTTAAGTGATGGTACATTAGTAAGCTAGATAATAATTTATGTTAATATATTTTCAAAGCCTGAAATTTCAGTTAAAGAACTTGCAATTGAATATTAAAGTGCTGAGAAAAAATTATGTTTGGGCAGGTGAATGAGCAAAAAATGACCAAATGCTGTTTGGCTTGAGTCATACGTTTTGTGTTGAAATTAGGTTCTGAGGGGGTTGTTCGCAATAGTTGCAGGTTTTCCATTTGCAAGAAGGCAGATTTTTTAAAAAATTTCATCAATATCCTTTCTTTCCTTATTGCCCTTGAAAGGCCCTAACAGTTCTAGTTACACGTGTGTGTATAATGTTTCTACATTGAGTTGATTCATTATATTGTCTCATGCTTATTTCCGACAAGACTTCTACCGGCTTTAGTAAAATTGAAACCTGTTCTATGTGACTTGAGAGAAAAAAAACAACAACTGTGGATCAGTGTCATGAAGAAAACATATTGCATATCCCGAAACACCTAATAAGGTTGCAGCTAGGAGGGTTCTTGAAAATATTAGTGACACAAGAAATGTCTTTGGGAATATCTTCATCTTATATATATGGATTTTTTTTTTCCTAAAGTGCTTCATTATTCATGTATTATGAACTGTTCATAGGACTTGGCTTAGATCCTCTCCTTCAGGCACTTTGGTCTCCAGTGACCTTTTAAAGCGGTCTTAGCACATTCAAAGGCTTTTCATTGCAGTCCAGCCTGTTTGTAAAAATGATCCATCAATATCACGTTCAGATGACAGTCTATGTAGAACCTGCCTTTGCTTAAGCAGCCTGTCTAATGCTGAGAGTGTAGAATTCTATCCAGGAATGACATCTTGAATAAGTTTGGGTTGGGGCATATTGTATTCTTCTTCAAAACTATTTTTTCTTCTTTTCAGACATTTCCTTGCTTTTACCAGGCTGTAAAAATAGGAACACATTTTTTTTTCCTTGGAAATGATGCTGGCCCCAGTTTTGCTCTTCTCTGGGGTGCAAGATAATTAAATCTGCATGCAAAGAAGGAAATGTTTACAAAGTCATGATTTTGATGTCATATGCTACATTCAACCCCAATATCTATGACAGCCCATCCAACCTCTTCTTCTTAAAATCAGTCAAACTATCTGAGATGACATTTATGGGGTTATCATTTATAGGACTTCATGATTGTCTTCTACAATAATATGTAAAGGAGTTCTCCAAAAGGTAGTTTCACAACTGTTACCCACATTCTGACTGATTGCTATACTTGCAAGAGAATACATGACTAATTAGACTGAATTAAAAATAGCCAAGAAAGCTGTCAGTGACAGATACGTATTACTCCATGTACTAGTTCTGGTCCAGATGCTGAAGTTATAGCATACTCTCCTCCCTTTTGCAGCCCTTAATTGAACTTTAAGTTAGTTTTATGTATTTTTGAAAAGTGTTAATTGTTCCCCCCAAAAAACTCACTTTTTCTTCTTTTTAACATTAATACTCCACTAGTAATCTTTTCTTCTTCCAGGGTGGGCTGAGCTGACACACAGCATGTGCCTTTTCCCCTAGATATGAGGCTGTTGAAAGAGGTCTGATCATTTCTTTTTTGCCTTCAGTACTCCTCACTGCATACCCTAAGTCAGCTTATGTTTTTAATAGTCAAAACACAAACAGTTCCCCCAAAATATGACTTCATATTCTGGGAAACTGAGAAGAAGAGGACATCCAGGAAGAATATAAAATATTGCTTGCCACACATCTTTGTAGTCCACAGTAATCCCAGTCTCTCATTCTAGAGGGTAGATGGCTTTACACAGCTTACTTGTCAAACTTGAAAAGACTGACACCACACTTGGATGTGTCCTTGTGCAATGCCTATGAGTATATTACTTACTATAATTACATCTATTTTTTAAAAACAATCTGTATGCCAAGACTTGAATTATATATATTCAGAATTTCATCTATTGTTAATGCTCTCAACAACCCTATGAGGAATGAACTATTATTTTCCTTATTCTACAGTTATTAAACTGAGGCTTAAAGAGATTTTATTTTTCTAACATAAAAGAGCTAAAACATAGCTAAAGGAGGACTATGTAGGCCAGTTTCTTTTGCCCCAAAAGGCCTATGATCATAAATCCTTTATTACATTGCATCCTTTACAATCACAAGGTAGGAAAGACTTATTTTTAAATCATCACTTTATAAATGATGACAGTAGATCTTATGAGGTATTGCTTGTTCCTTACTATTTAACAGCAGTCTCAGGATTCTAATGTTCATGAAGTCTTCTAACCTTCAGTCCACATTCTGAGCAATAAGTCCTCTAGTGATAACAGCAGATCCTTGAAGAAATAATCATGTTAAAATACATTATACAGGTAATGTTCAGGTTTCATATCTGTCTACTACCTTGTACCTCACCTAACAGCTAATCATGATTTCTCACATAGTAAGATACAAAATTCTGAAATTCAAGAGTAAAAGTAGCTTGACCCCACTTTACCTTGAAGTTTCTGTCCTACTTCATTTCTACACAAATACTCCTATCATATTCCCCTACTTTCATCTTACAGAAAAGTCTATGTGCATTTTTCATTGTACAGATAATCTTGTTTGTTCCTCTATTTACTTTTCTCCAATTTTAAGTATTATAATTATCATTATGTTTCAAAGGAGGTAACTGAGGTTTGTAGAGGTAGAGTAAATTGCTTGAGTAATTTAAATTATAATTTCCTTGAAGAAGGCAGTATGGTGCCATAGAGAGATCATAAGTCTGGACATAAGAGAGAACAAACAACAGATCTTCATTCTGAAAATCATTTATGCAAATTTGGTCAATTTCTTCTACTTCTCCTCGTTTGAAAAATTGAAATAATAATATCCAACCCAATGAATGGGAAGGCTCGAACGTGATAATGTTAAAAAAACACCCAACACATAGTAGACTCAAGTATGTTTAGTTTTCTTTTCCTTTATATCCCATAAAATTGCCCCCAAAAAGTTTGCTGTTAGCCACAACATTTTTAATTCAAGAGTTTGTTAAGATAGAGAGGAGCCTGAGTAAACTGTCTTTTGACTGACACTTAAAAATTCTTAAAGTCTGTTCAGTGATGTGGATTCAAAATGAAATGAAGCTATTTAGCAGCAATGTAAAGTTCAGCCACTATGGAAAACAGTTTGGAGATTTCTCACAGAACTTAAAGCAGGACTACCACAACCCACAAATCCTATCACTGGATATATACCCAAAGGAATATAAATAGTTCTACCAGAAAGGCACATGCACCCATATGGTCATCGCAGGATTATTCACAATAACAAAGAGGTGGAATCAACTTAGATGTCCATCAGTGGTGGATTGGCTAAAGAAAATGTGGTACATATATACCATGGAATACTATGCAACCATGAAAAATGAAATCATGTTCTTTGCAGCAACATGAATGCAGTGGGAGGCGATTGTCATAGGCGAATTAATGCAGGAACTGAAAACCAGACACTGCAGGTGGGAGGAGGGAGAGGATGTTCCCTATTATTTAGTAGCAAAACTATCAGGTACCTATCGAGCACTATGCTCACTATCTGGGTGACAAAATCATTTGTACACCAAACCACAGCAGTGCACCTCTGAATTTAAAGTCAAAAAGAAAATTTTAAAAATCTCCACTTTTCACAGTGCCCTCACACTAAACCAATCCCTTCTTTCTTCATGAAGGACTCTCATTCTGGTATGTGACATAGGAAAGAAGAGAGAGAAAGAGAAAGGAGCTACCTGATGAAAGCACAGACCTTTATTTGGCTTGTAGCCATGAGGAATCTCGGGTGTGTCATTAGAGTTCAGGCCCAAGAGCTTTTCTAAGGCACCATCTTCAGACACTGTTCCCTCTAACACACAATTTTGTTAGATGATAATAGAAACTGGATTTGCATTATAATAAAGTTATTTATACTATACTATACTTCAAAATTTTAACAACCATGTAAGTTAAACATTCAAAACTTCACTGGATAGTGTTTGACAGAAAGACTGGAGGAAAAATATCTAAATCACAAAGCTTTCAACTCCCATATTTTAAAGCTTTGATATATTTTCTTACACCTGTCTCTCAGCCAACAACAGTAATAGTGACAATGAACTGTTATAGCCCTCTTACAGTGAGCACCATTGCCCCTTTTATAAAGAAGAAACTGAGGTTGAAGGATTGAACTGTGTTTCATGGTTTCAGTGAATGGACTGAATTGTGCTAGACACTAGAAAATGTGTTCTCTTTCTTTTCTAAATCAAAGCATCGTTCTGGTTATATGATAACATTCTTATCTGCAATCTCTGCCTCTCAGTCTTGATAGCCACAGAAGAAGGTGATTTTTTTCTTTCTATGTGAAATCAATTTAATACTTACAATTCTTTTATAAATTTTGTTAAATAAACTTCCTTGTATAAGAGAAATAGGGATATTCAGAAATCATTTCCTAAAAAATTCTTTTACCAGTAATTTGTAAAGGCTTCTGGGTTGCTAAGCTATGGTTAAGACATTACCAAGAGCTGTGTTGTTTTGAAATGAAATTAGTAAAGTGGAAAATTACTCCCTATTCAGCTCCAGTTACTCAGGTCACCAACTATATGGTTTCCTCAAGGCCAAAATTTTTTTCCTGCAACTTTATGGTATATGTTGAGCTTCAGGGATAAATGGAAAATTTACTAAGTGACCGAACTTGACTTTTCCAAAATAGTGGCTTGTGTATCTGTCAGGGTAGGCTAGGTTTTGCTGTGGTGACAACTCCAAAAGCTCAATGATCTGACACAATCAATATATTTTCTACTCAGGCTATGTGAACAAAAGAGGTCAGCAATAGGACTCTGTTCATTATAGCAATCTAAGGGATCCCCATCTCATAGATGCTTCAGCTCAATGTGTAATGCTGCAATGGTATGCTGTGTGCTGAGTGGAAGGGTGCATGGCACATCACACATTGGCTCTTACAGCTTCCCCCTGGGGGAGACCTGCATCACTTCTACTCATTGTTTCACTGGCCAGAGCAGACCTCATGACCATGCCTAATTTCAAAGAAGGAAGGGAAGTACAATCCCTTATTTGCCTGGAGGAGGAGATCTAGATTATATATAAATAGCCCTAGTGTCCACCATAGCAGGTATTCCAGCTTCACTTACCTGATGGTTTGTGACCATTTTCTTGGCTTCTATGATAAAGAGAGGTCAACTCATTCACTTCAAAAGAGGCTGATCTCCTCTGTGCTAGCCCATAGGTGGTTGGCCTTCAAGTTTGTGTAAACTGCCATGGCTTATTCATCTTGCTTAGAATATGAACTTGTTTCAACTTTTTGTCCAAGCTCTCTGTGAATGAAAACAAGTAAATCTTATGTATTGGTAGAGAGATGTTGAAGTTACATTTGGTAAGATGCTTGGTAAATGTCAGTTGTTTAGGCTCCATGAATTTCTCCTTATTTCATCCACTGCACTTCATTTTGACTGGCTTGCAAGTAATAGGATAAGCATGAAGACTAGAATTGCTTTCCAAATTTGAGAACTGCCACTCACTCTCTTCTTTCTCATGGAAAAGATGAAGGTAAGATCTAGTGATAATTACTTAAGCTATTTAAGGAGTAGTTGCTGGAATAATTTTCTAAATTCAAGTACAGCAAATATTTTGAGTTTTCAATGTGAAAATACCCTAATGTGAAAGGACAGAAAAACTTGGTTGCAAGATAAGGTAGAATATCAATTAAAGAGAAGTACATTGGTTAAATTGGGCAACAACAAAAGACATAGAAAGAGATAAATGAATATAAATATAAAGATTTTAGTGTGCAGTTGTACCTAAAGAAGTATCAGTTTAAATGTTAATATTTAAAAATGTTAATGTTTTTACTATTTTTGCTTAAATGGTTATTCTTTGTTAAAAAAAAGGAAATATTTTTAATCTATATCTAGGAAAGTTGTGCTTATTCTTGGTGAGATATCATATTTAGATTCCATTATTTTCTGGTTCCAGGGCACTCCCATCTCAGGATCAGAAAATCAGAACTTTTAATTGCTAAATGTGAACACCAAGTAATGAGGTGAGAGTTAATGGTAAAGAAGTCAACGACCCTGTGAGAAGCTTCTATTTCTGTTTCTCCCAACATAACAATATTGAATATCATGTAATAGTTTTGCCCTTACTCTCCAACATATGTGATTATGTGACAGTGACATATTCTTATATCTAAGGTAGCTAACTCAATTTTGGATGCAATCCAAGACAGCTTTGAGATATTTTAATTTTCTTGTACAGCTTTTAGCAAAGCATTAAAAGATTGATATTAAGACTGTATTTGGCTAAAAGGATGTGGGACACTCCAATACTGTCTTAGAGTCATCAACTTTACTCCACAAAGGTAAATATATACGCCAAAGACAATGTTTACAAATTAATATTACTCCAAGATTATACCCCCAAACTGCAATATAGAATTTTTATGAGCTAGGCATCCATTTGTGCAGACAATGCTTTTTCCTAGCTAAGGATCATTCTAAAAGTGAATCCAAAGCAGGCTCAACTTCTGGCTCTTCTTTTTTTTCTCACTAAAATGGCACACTAATAATAAAAGGGAAAAAGATATCAAATTGAGCATCTCTGATTTGGGTAGGCCTTTGGAGGTGGTGGAGAATTGGGAGGTTGGAAGGAAAAGCATAGAGCTTGTCTCACCTCACTGTTTTGCCATCCCAAGAGAAGATCTGAATAACAATAATGTGTGTGTGTGTATATATATATATATATATAATCATTATGTATCTCTTTGTTTAAACTTTAGGATGGAATAGAATTAAACAATTGATATTGTGGTATAGGTGAGTTGTGGAAATAGATTGCATATGCTGTGGTTGTTCTGCCTTTCTTAAAATCAATTATGTGATAAGTCTGTATTTACTGATTGAGGCTAGAAAGGAGGGTTATAAATTCAAGTGCATTGCCAAGAGTGCCTTCTACCTTGCATGTGTCTGAAAATTTTGCCTTGACTTATTTTATATTTTTTGAGGAAAAAGTGAGATTAAATATGCCAACCACATAGAATAAGACATGGAACATTATAGGAGCTTCATAAATACTTGTAATTATTAATAAATTAAGAATGCCTATCATTTGATCTAATATTAAGTATAGCTAATGAAATATGAGGATACACTAACTTAGGATTTCTCAAAGTTTAAAGTCTTTTTAAGAAGTTTGTACATTACCCACTGTTTTTAATGCGTCATTTTGGTTTGAGATCTGAGGACTGATTGTTATATACAGGCTTCTTCTAAAACATGCCAGACTTCTTACTGTAATTTTCTGTAAATCAATTGGTATATCATTAGATAATGTGCTGAAGAGTACAGCAACAGCATGTTAAGAAATGGAATAAACCCTAAGCACTTACAGGGATTCTCATTTTTTTTCATATTATGTAAAAATAATCTCTATACTTAATTCCTTGCTGCCATCCATTCTGTCAATTTGAGTTCAAGTGACACTTAGTGATTAAAATTTTTAAGTGCTGACATTTTTATATTCTAATTTCAAAATTCATTGGTATATATTTGCTGAAATTGATGTGTTAGCCTTACTTATTTGAGCCAGCTGGTCCAACATAGAAATTTTTTTTGAAGATTTTAAAATACCAGACTTAATAAATTCTTTAACTACTTTTTCACGTTTCATTAAATTACACTTGGAAGTGCTTGCTGATTAGCCACTTCACAGAAAAAGCAAAGTTAAAGTTATTAAAATATCTTCAATGCCTTAGAGGAAGTATGTTATTTAGAGAAATAACAAAAACTGAATTGCTTATAATTTTACTCATTGAATGTTGTCCTCTTCCCATCCGCCTTCCTTCAATAGTACTATAAGTACAAAAAAACTTGTACTGTACTTAAAGGATTTTGTTCCTTATTCTTGTGTATTTTTTAAAATGCTAATAGTCCACATCTAAATATAATTTTTTGTGTACTGGGAATATGTTCTTAGAATTAGCTTTATAACATATAGCACATCATTATTTGGCATTTTTAGACATGAGAGGTATCATATGTATACCAACATGTATATCAATACCAACATGTTATCAATTTTCAAAAAATTAGAACAGGAAGAACTTTAAGCTTTAGACTTCACATAGTGCAATTTCTCATTAATGATTCATAAAGAATTTAAAGATTAAAATGTCCCATGGTCAATATTATAAACTTAATTTGTCTCCAATACTTTCTTATTTTTAGAGATACCAAATGAATAGCACACTCAATCAATCGTAATGTGTTCATTTTAGGAATTCTAAATTAGAGAAGTAATTCTCAAAATGTGGCCCCTAGACCACAAGTGTCAGTGTCATCAGGTAACTTTGAGCCTTTCTCCAGACCTACTGAATCAGAACCTGGGGATGGGGTGCAGCACTCTGTGTCTATCAAGTGCTCCAAGTGATTCTGTTGCAGCTCAATTTGAGAGCTACTGATTTAAAGATTTACTATGGACTAAAAGAAACATAAGCTGATAAACTTGATCCTTGGTTTTATTGACTAGAGGGGTAGCAATGCCAGGTATTGGGCAGTCCCTGTAAAGTATGGGTCTTAAGTGGCAATAAATTTGGAAGGAAAATTCTTGTCTTCAGTAAGGTCAGTAGATTGTTCTAAGGTCTCACAAGCAACATAGCTGCTGATTAAAATTGCTATGAACACAGAACCACAAAACAGTCCCTTCAGCTTGGTTTGGCTTTAGTTTTAGGATATCCCAGATGAGTGGAAGTAATTCCAGGGCTTTGGTGATTACAGATTCCCTATGTTGCTAAGGAGATTCACTTGGATTTCTGCTATTCCTTTGGCATGAAATAGGGGGCGAGAAAATACCTAAGGTTTTAAAGATTTGAACTGAGGACAATTGTAGACATTATAAATAACATTAACTAAGTGTAATGTTACCACATAAAATATAGGATGCTGTGTTAAATTTGAATTTCAGGTAACCCACAAATAAATTCTTTAATATGTCTGATGACATATTTTGAGTGTACTTGTTGTTTATCTGAAATTCAGATAAACACAGCATCATGTATTTTTATTTGCTAAATCTAGCAGTTTTAATTGAGGGTCTCCTATGCCCATCTAATCTTTCCAATAAAATATTCACTATATTTAGTTGAACTACATATTTCCTATCGTGTTGCTAGGTTAATTTAAATTTTAAACTTATCAAATATCATATTTGTCTATGAAGGTGTTGCCTAAGGAGATCAACATTTGAGTCAGTGGGCTAGGGAAGGCAGACCAACCCTTTAGCTGTGTGGGCACCATCTAATCAGCTGCCAGTGAATATAAAGCAGGCAGAAAAACATGAAAAGGCTAGACTGGCTTAGCCTCCCAGCCTACATCTTTCTCTTATGCTGGATGCTTCCTGCCCTCAAACATCAGACTCCAAGTTCTTCAGCTGTGAAACTCAGATTGGCTTCCTTGCTCCTCAGCTTGCAGACGGCCTATTGTGGGACCTTGTGACCATGTGAGTTAATACTTAATGAACTGCCCTAAATAAATAAATAAATAAATAAACAAATAAATAAATCCATTGGTTCTGTCTCTCTAGAGAACCCTGACTAATATAGAAGGTGTAGGTTGGCATTGCCTGCAAGTTAGCCTCATTACTGGCTGGCTAGTAAACCTTAGTATTTGCAGTTCGGTGTGAATAATTGAAACTAGTCCTGAGTTTGGAAAAAAATCATTAATAAGCTTCTTCTCCCATAACTCTTTGAGTCTAAGGCATTCTCTCCATATGTGCTGTGTTATTTTATTTTCTGTTGTCATAACAATATCAAATCTGAGTAACTTACAAAGAAAAGAGATTTATTTGGCCTATGGTTCTGGAGACTAGGCATCTTGTGAGGGCCTTTGTAATGTGTTGTTCCATGGCAGAGGGTAGAAGTCAGAAGGGCAAGTGAGCACACAAGGCAGAGAGAGAGAGAAAGGTAGCAGAACTACCTTTTATAATAGACTTAGTCTTGTGATAACTAACCTACTCCCAAAATAATAGCATTAATCCATTAATCCATTCATGATGGCATAGACTTTATAACATAATCACCTCTAAACTTAATACTGTTACAATGGCAACTAGATCTCAACATGAGTTTTGGAAAAGATATTCAAACTATAACAGGTGCCAAGGTTTGGCTCTCCCTCCACTGCATAAAAATGGGTGTTTCCTATTCCTGTAGTCATCATCATATCTTTATGCAGTCATCTTCTGTTTTCATGCAGGCCTTTCTTCAGAAGGTTTATGTGTAAATGAGACAGGAAAATCTTTTAAAAATGGCAAAGACCTATTATGTCCCCTACTTTTGGTATGTATGGGCTACAATAAGGGGACTTGGAGAGAAAGGTCATCAGCAATGTTGTTATTATCCTTCTGATACAGGATCATATCAATCAATCAAGAGAATCTAAGTAGCTAATTCAAAATTAAATTTGAATTATCTGGACCATCTTTTGGCTAGGCTTCCACCAAGAGAGTTTAGAACCAAGCTTTCAGAACCCTGCTATCAAGGATGTGAAAGAAGAATCATGCATAAGAATGGTCAAGGCAGAATCCTAAATGGTCTGTATAGTCCCCACTCCTTTCATCTTTTTACCTGGGAAGCAGCCAAAGGAAATGACCTCTTTCAGAGACAGCCACATTCAATGACCAAACTGCCTTACTAAGGAAGAGGTGAGAAGAATAGAGTTGGAAATTTTCCTGTGTTGATTTTTGAGGGGATCCTTTCAATGCTCAAACTGACCAGATGCCTGTGGATGTTACAGAGCATGGGGGCCCACTGAATACCTTGACCAGAGCTCTGTAACATCAGAAAGCTGAAAACATGTCACGGATTAGTATCAATTAACGTGGCAGTGTGGCCAGAGTTGACTGATTGGACTGGAAGAGCAACACTGTGACCTGAAAAGGTATTGATAGCAGTGAGGCAACACTTTAGCCCAGAACAGTTAGTAAAAGTTTCAACTTAGTCAGGTTTCCAGGAATGAATAAAAGCCATACCTCATGTGTTGTGGCCTCCTTCACTACAAAAAAACTGGTCAACTTTGGCAGAATTCACAAAATCTGACATACATTTGCAACTTCTGCATCAGAAATATAGAATCCCTTTGTTCCTAGTCTTTAATAATGGATATGGTGCTATGTCTGGTAGCATGATGGATCTGGGAAACAATGGTGGCAAGTGGGGGTGTGCAGGTTTGATTCTATTCAGTCTTCTCAGAGAATGAAATCTTACCATCGATATCTACATGAGTGACGAATTTCTCCCTTGCCATGATTTATATCCGTAATTCACAGCTCCAAAAAGGGGTATCTTCAGTTTGCCAGTTAGTGGTTTTCTACAATTGTAAGGCCATTGGCAACAAGTCGGTAAAAATAAAGCAGTTCATCAAAGGAGTAGTAGCCAGAGCTGTGAGAATAGCATTGAGTTTTGCCTGCTGAATGGAGCGAACCTATCCATTTTTCATTCTGCATAGCTGACACTGAGGTTGAGTAGCTACAGTAGTCCAATGGACAACATTAAGCTTCAGCTTAGCTAAACTATCAATGAATCCAGTCACAGCTTTTAGGAAACATCTGTGAATCAAGGACCCCTTGGGGCCAGCTTTTCTTTACATAAAAAGAGTGGAGATAAAGTTACCCACAGAGGGATAACTGTCACCTATTCTTGTAAAGCCAAGATACTTCTGAGGCCAGGGATGTTCTTAAAAATATCATTGACATTGGAAAAGCGAGGCTGGTTGGGGTCTTCCCATCCTGGTAGTTACTGAGTCTGAGTTGACATACAGTCAAATGGAAACACTCAGCAGTGGCATTACAAGGCCTCCATGGGCCAGGAGTTCAGTTTTGGTGAGACCCCAGGAGCAAGCCAATACTTGCTTCTCAGAAAGTGTGGTAGCTGTGTCACAGAAGCAATGAATCCAAACCATAAGAAGCTTGCCTAAATAGAGGTTGCTTTCCTCTGTTAGGATACTTGGCAAAGCTGAGTCACAGAGATTTTAAAAGTAAGGAAACTTATTTTGTGGCTTTATCTGGATTAGTAAAAATCTTCATTGAGAAATGAGGGTTCCAGAATATGATACTTTGAATTTACTAATATGATTGTACCTAAGCGTTTTTTTTTTTTTTTAGGAGTGTGAGGCCCCCAAATAATAGAGTGTGCCACAACTTCCTAGACAGTTTGTTAATTCAGACCCCACACAAAACTTGCTGATTTCTGGCTTAGCCAATATAATGGACCCAGTAGAATGCCCCAGGTAGAAATACACTGTCGTTAAAAGTCAAGCCATTCAGTAAGGTGTGTTGGGCCTCATTTTGGTGGTGGAAAGCTGAAGCGATATTTTTTTCCTTGACTGCTAGGGAACTGACATTAAGAATCTGCCCATATATGGAGGTTGCAGTGAGCCGAGATTGTGCCACTGCACTCCAGCTTGGGCGACAGAGTGAGACCCTGTTTAAAAAAAAAAAAAAAAAAAAAGAATCTGCCCATATAGTCTCAGGAAACTTTACTTGGTGACTCGTAAAATACTTTCTTGTTTCAGTGGGAAACAATCTTTGAAGGCTGCTTGCTATACAAACATCCCTGCAAGATAGCTCGAAAGAAAGGACAGCCAGTGCCCCTGCTCACCAGAAATGCAGAAATGTGAGCGACCCATGGAGAATTGTCTTTCAGTACTGCACACTAAAAAGGATGAATTTCCCTTCATGTAAACTATACCTGATTTTTAAAAAATCCATTTAAGCTTTCATTGAAGGAATCAGAAGAATAGGAAGGTGATCTCAAAGTTGTTTCCTCACTGTCCTCAAGGGATTTATTTCCTCTGTAAGATATTTTTGGATTTTGTTTACTTTTTTAACATACAGTTGGATTGCAAACAAAACAAACAACAAAATGTGCAGATCCTTAAGTGAAAAAAACCTAATAATGTGCATACTATATACTCAAATGCCATTAGTACTAAATTTATTATACTGAATTCATTCACTTCTACATACCTTGAGACATATATTGAGATTAGTGAATACATATTGCTTGATATTATAATTGCCACTTATTTTCAGAAAAGATACAATGTATGATGATTTATTTCCTAGTATTCCAAAGGATCCTATATGCTCAGGAATAAAAAAGTCTTGAATAATTCCATGAGAAGAATTGAAGTTCCTGTCATTGATTGCATACTCTGAGACTCAATATTTTATTTAACTTAAGAAGAACTTATTCTAGAGTGCTCCTTAGGCAAAGAGTTTCTGGGTCTTTGTCCTGTATCAATGGTTCTCCACTCTGACTGCATACAAGAATTACCTGGGGAACTTTAAAATAATGATGCCAGACTCCATGCCTGCAGAGTTTGACTTAATTGGTCTGGGGTGGGGCTTATGCCTTGGTGTTTTAAAACATTTACCATGTTATTCCAGGGTTACAGCCAGGATTGAGAACCCCTGGCCTATGCAATGGAATTTGCCGCCATGTAAGTTTTCTTTAGCCCCTTGGTTGTGTGAGAACATTTTTAACACAGAACCTTTAGTATTATATAACTGTTTGAAAAAATAAAATTACGCAAAAGTTTAGACATTTTATGGCTTTGACTTTAAAATTCAAAATGAAAGGTGAGACTCAAAATATGTCATTAATTTATTTCAGCAGTTCTTAATTTGTGGGGGATGGAGAAGGCAAATCGGAACCATCTGGGTCATTTTTTTCAAATTAAAATAGCCAGGTTCCCACCAGGAGACCTGAATATTTGAAAAGGCATGTGAGTTGGGGAGGGAGAATTGTATAATTTTTTAAAGTTCTCCAGATGATTCTGATCCCCAACATGGCTACAACTAATTCAACTTTTGTAGAAAACCACTGGCTTACTTCTTTTGCTTGTAACTTGCCAAAGGAGTTAGATCGAAGTTAAAAGGATCAGTGGTCAGCCACAAGTTTTTACACTCTTGTTATGTGATCAGGTTAATCCTTTGGGAAGCCTCAAAATACAGGTCTTGTAAGAGGAATGCTATCGGTTTAGAAAGACACCACAAATTAGAGCAATTTAGGTACAGACATAGCCAAAAGTGTTCCTACTTTAAAAAGTAAATTTATTCTAGGAACAACTTCAAACTTGTGATTACTCTTGGAAATATAAAATTTATACAATGAAAAGGAATAATCATGTTAGTCAATTCCAAGTATCATATTCTAGAGCCTACATATCTCAATAAGGTTTTTAACTAATCTGGATAAAGCCACAGAGTAAGTTCCATTATATTTAAACAACAAAAAAAGGAATTTTAAAACTTCCTTTCTATGCATACACTATGTAAGTGTCTT
Organism: Cheracebus regulus; assembly: GCA_963574635.1. Taxonomy (NCBI): domain Eukaryota; kingdom Metazoa; phylum Chordata; class Mammalia; order Primates; family Pitheciidae; genus Cheracebus; species Cheracebus regulus. Next base: position 19,013 of record CAUYQU010000100.1, read on the forward strand.
GCTCAGAAAAAGAAGTCAGAGGTGTCTCCCTCCAGTTTTCCAACTCTTGCTAAGTGTGGTCCATGGGCCAGCAGTATCTGATTACCTTGGGACTTGTTAGATGTGTAAAATCTGAGACTCCACCCTACACCAACCAAATTGGAATCTACATTTTAAAAACATTTCCAAATGATTCATATGCACATTAAAATTTAGGAACTACTGCTCTAGCCCACTGTTTTAACACAATCAACTAAACTTCTGCCCAGAAACAAGCAGTAGTGCCCAATAAAATGGCAATAGAGCAAAGAACATAAAAAAATAATTTGTTTTATTAATAACAGAATTCTAAGAATCTCTCAAACCTGGGAGGCAGAGGTTGCAGTGAGCCGAGATTATGCCACTGCACTCCAGACTGGGTGACACAGTGACACTCTGTCTCAAGAAAATAAGCAAATTAAGATAAAAATAAGAAATTTTAAGATCTCTGTTTCTCACCCTAAGATCTCTATTTCACACTATACCATGGTGGGATTTTCATCTTTCTCTTTGAAAACAGTAAATTGATGATAGAAAGTAAGCTTGCTGTTGGTGTCGTAATAGTGGTATTATGTGTTTTCTTGTTATTCTTTTTATCTCACTTTTCCATTTCTATTTTGGAAAGTGAACACAAGAGGCTATAATTTGCTAACAAGCAGAAGTGCAAACTGCCCTTAGGGGAAAAAAGAAGAAAACAGAACCACAGCCTCCACCTTTTTACTTTGAGGCAATGCTATATAATCCTATTTATCCAGGCACCACACATCAAGGGTAAAGGGGCAGGAAGAGAAGGCCCAAACTTAAATTGACTCACCTTAAATCAATAAATTACTTTATATTCTTTCAAATGATAATGAAAATCAAGTCACTGATTTCCAAAAGTAGCCTCAACTTAAATATTAATAGTAATAATAACAAAACAGCAACAATACTAACATAAATATTTAAAGAACTTATTATTTCCCACTGACACATCTAAACAATTCATCATATGGGATTTTTCACTTTTATGGCCTCTTCTGTATCCCTTCAGTTATTGTACTGTAACTCCCACATGAGAATGCTTTCATATTATTTTTCTCACCCAGTTAAGTGACAAATATCAATATGAAGATAAAACTCTAGATTTTCTATTAAGATCTGCACAGTAAGTATTTGAACTAAAGATCATTATATGATATGCATAACATTTTCACGAGCAGGCCGCCAGAGGATCTTTTTTTTCTTTTCGTTTCATAATGTGTAAAATGCAGAACTTTAAAATTTCTAATTTCTATATTTTGAGTCTGGATGTATAATTATGTCACTAATAAACACCATGCCTGCAAATAACATGTAGAATTGCACTTAGTAAAACCCTTGAAGAGCTGTGCCAATATGTGGACCATGTATAACGTAAAAGACCAAGCACTAATAAAGACTATGCCTTATGAAGAAGGCAATGTGGATTTGCCTGCTACGCATAGAAACAGGTCTGCACTTACAAAGTAACACCTTGTGCCAAAACTCTTTAATATGAGACGTTTGTCTTAATGCCCCATAGGAGATTCTACTGTTGTTTTTCTGCAATGGCCTTAGTCCAGTCTCCTAATCTCCATGAGGAAATGATTGAAAAATGCAAATCACTAAAAAAAAATTAGAATAACATGTCTAATCAAGGCATTAGTTTCTTTGTTTTTGGTTGTTGTTTTATGTTTTCATATGATCACCTGTCTTCTTCTTCTTTCAGAGAAGCTCTTTTCTGTTATGCATTTAAGTGAGAAAAAAATAGCCTGACTTTCATTAAGCTCTAATTTAATTATTCTATTTTCCTAAGTCTGTTCCACTCTATTTGTGATTTCATGGCCATATCAATGGTCGGAGAAATAGAAGTTTATGAGATGCTACACTCTTGGGAAATGGTAGGTGGCTGGGATAATTGTTATTATTACAAAAGGAAATTTAAATGGAATTGGAATCTAAAAAGTAATTGGTCTAGAATTTATGATATAAGTCAAAATTAGATTATTCAAAAAAATTCGTCTTAAAATATAGAGGTAAAGTTTTGGTTGCAATAAAAAAAATAGGAGAGGACAAAGTATTTCCAGCAGTATCTAGCAAAGAGTGTAACACCTGCTATTGATCAAATGAACAAATGAATTCATAAAAATTGCAGCATTCTATCATTTTGAATTGAGTTTCAAAAAGCCAGTTAGATAGCCTAGAAAACCAAGTGTTATCTCAGAATTTATATTCCAATTATGCTGGCTTATTAAAATAAATTAAGTTTGATAGAAACCTCTTTGTTGTATTGCATGCTGCTTTTGGCAACTGTTGACACACTGGAACACATGGTACTTTCAGTGTTCTCTTTCAGAAGCCATAATTTCTTGGTTTTCTACTTTACTGGCCATCCTCAGTGCTTTTGACAAGCATTTCTGTGTCTATTCTGTCATTAAATGGAAGAACCATCTGAGAAAATTCTGAATTTGTATCTTCAGCCTATATCTATCTTCTACATTTGAGTTTTGTAGCAACGAAAGCTTAATTTTCTTACTGACTTTACGTCTCATTGGTTAACGGATATTAAGCTTCACACATTTAGGAGGAAAATAAAAAAATTAAACCCTAGTCTTTTTTATCTCAGAAAGAGGGGCCATCATACACCTAATTCTTCCAACTATAAACCTAAGAGATATGCTTAATTTCTATCTTTTTTTTTATCTCCTCCCTCTGTATAATACATCAACAATTGCTGTTACTTGTTGGACTATAAAATGTCTTAAATCCCTTCTTTTTCTCCATCCCTGCCTTCAATCCTAAACCCTCATCATCTTGCTGCTGAGTTACTTCAAAAGCCTCTCTGTGTTCACATGTTCACTCTTTTCTACTTCTATTCCATTCTCTTCACAGCAACTAGAGTGGTTATAATGATTACTACCTTCTTAAGGTAGTGATATCATTTTCCATTGAACTCAGGAAAAAATCAACCTAACTTTTGGGCCTGTAAGGTCTTACACATGCTACCTCCTGTCTACCTCTCCAGCCCCATCTCATGTCATGTCTGCAGGTTACAGCCACACTGGCCTCCTTTCATGTCACACATGCCAGCATATTTCCTTTTACAGAGTCTCTAATTTGTTTTTCTCTATCTGCAATGTTTTTTCCCTTACTCTTGCTCTGGGCCTGCCTGGCTACTTCTCATACTTCAGGTTCCAAATGATGCCCTTGACTTCTCTGACCACTCTTTCTATAGTAGAACCTTGGCTCTCAACCATAACAATAACTCTGTCACATTCACTGTTGATTTGCTTCACAATATGTATCACAATCTCTAAGCACCTCCTCTCTTTCTTTCTTCCTTCCTTCTTTCCTTCCTTCCTTTCTCTTTTTCTTACTTAAATGTTAGCTGCATGAAGGTAAAAAGCTTACCTGTCTTGTCTGCTGGTCTTATGCCCTGAATATCGCAAATGCTTAATAAGTAAACATTACATGAATAAATGAGGCTGTGAAAGAGCACTTCTCAGTAGTAGTTCATTTAAATGTAACACTCAAATAACGATACACTTTTTCCTCAATTTGTCAAAAGAGAGCAGAACCAATAGTTTTCTTTGTCCTTTTGCACCACATCTAAGACTCTTATATTGTATGAAATCACAAAGGACTTGCTATGGTTTGAATTTGTGTCTTCAAAATTCATGCTGAAAGTCAGTCCTCACTGTGGTGGTATTAAGAGGCCTAATCTTTGGGGAAGTGATTCAGAGCCCTCATGAAATAATTAGTGTCCCTGTAAATGAGAATTCAGAGAAAGTCTGCCCCTCTCTCTTGTCCTTTCTTCTTCCGCCATGTGAGGATACAGCATTTGTCTCCACTTCAGGACACAGTCACAGGGCACCATCTTGGAAGGAGGGAATGGGCCCCTCACCAGGTAACTAATGCCAGTGCCCTGATCTTGGACTTCCCAGCCTCCAGAACTGTGAGAAATTTCTGATCTCTATAGATTACCTCATTGGTGGTATTCTGTTGTAGCAGCAAAAGTTAAGACAGATCTTTCTTCTCCTTGAGGTAAATGGTGATGCCAATGGTTAGGAATGATTACCTTAATCATGTAATTTGTGTTCTTTAAATATGGAAATACTTAAATATGAAGCTGCTGATATTCCTCTAATTATTGGGTTTAAGTTGACTGTATCTTGAAGGCAAAGTAAATAATAACAAATTATAATATTTTAATTATTATTATTTGTGATTTGCTGAATTCAAGTAGCAAGGTTAGCTCTCTAGAGAACAACTGAGAAAAATGCAGAACTTTGCTACAAAAAATCTATAGATAATTCAAGGCTTGCATTTCTCCTTTTCCTACATTCCATTTTCTTTTCATTTCCTTTTTTTCCCTTTACTCTTGTAAGGGTGTGATATTTTGAGCATCCTCAGTACTCTCTCCAGCAGATGTTAGCATGCATATGCTAATTCAACACACTTCCTTCCTACTCATTCCTAAATTCATAACATCTTCAGTGTTTTCTAAACAAAAACACTCCAACTATCCAGATCACAAATACTGATAAATACTTGGCAAAAACTTAGCTGCACTTTTTTTCCTGAAAAGTTTTGAATTTCCTCTGAAATTATTCAAGTTTTGATCTTCAGTTTTATAAAAGTTTTCATCCTCAGTGTGTGGGTGTCAGGAAAGGAAAGGATTTCTATCGATAAAAACCAAAACAATGTGTGCTTTTACATAATTATTTAAAATTATTCCTAAATGTGGAGAATAGTTTATGTGATAAAGAAAATACTCAAGCCAGTAAATAAAACAATATGCAGCTGTGGCCTGAAAAATCGTCCTTGAAATATTTCTCCCCATAATTACCCATTTGTTTCAGAAAGCAGTATTATCATTTCACTTTCCATGTCCTGGATCTATATATTTCTTTTTTCATTTATTTATTAATTCAATATTAACAAACACCAATTTGTACAATAAATTATGATATACAAATTGAAAAACACAAAGGTTATTAAGGTGCAAGAATTCTCATTAAGGAACTTGGAGTTTAAGTTAATAGGTCATGGACATGTGTATGAGTCTGCTTGGGCTGCCATAACAAAATACCATACACTGAGTGGTTTAAACAACAAAATTCATTTTCTCACAGTGTGGGAGGCTAGAAAATCCAAGTTCATGATTCCAGTTGGATTCAGTTTCTGATGAGGGCTCTTTCCCTGGCTTGTAGACAGCTGCCTTCTTACCATGTTCTCATATAGCAGAAAGAGAGAGAGAGAGAGAGAGAGAGAGAGAGAGAGAGAGAGAGAGAGAGATCTTTCCCTTCTTATAAGGCCACAGTTTTATCAGATAATAATCCGTTTAATCTAAATTACCTCCTAAAGACCCTATCTCCAGATACAGTCCTATTGGGGGCTAGGGCTTCAACACATGATTTGGGGGAATAGATGGGGATGTAATTCAATCCATACAACATACTTGGCTATAATTCAAAGTAAAAGCAATGAGGGTCATTAAGAAATATAGTAATAAAAGCATTTCAATTGGATTTTAAAGAATGAATAAGATTTTATGAATATTTCACATTTGGTGAGAGGAGAAAAAACAGCATGAGTAAAGTCAAAGGTAAAAAAGCATGAGAAACTGTGTTCAAAATATATAGAATAGTTAGCCCAGAAATAAAATGCAGGAAAGAGAGTAATAAGATTAGAGTAAACCATGTATTGAGCCCAATTTAAGAAAGACTATGAATGCCAGAGTAACATACATACTTATTCAATAAGAAATGAAGAGCTATTGATATGTTTAGGTAAGGGAAATGCTTGATTACATGTGCATTTATGAGATTAAGATGGTAGAGAGAATAGATAATAGGGAAGTAATTTAGAGAAAAAGAAGTCAAACAAATAATACCTTATAACAGATTACCCAAATGGTAATTAGGGTGTCAGTGTTTAAATGAACAAAAGAGAAAAGATGTGAGAAATAGTATACAGGTAGAATAGGTAAGACCTGGAAATAAATTAGACCTGGGAAGTGGAAGAAATAGAGATTCTGAACTTTGGTACATATGAGCATGTGCTCCTATGAACAACATTTGACCAGTGAAAGGAGATGCACTTATGAGAGTAAGATCACTGAAGGTACGTTATACATGTAAATATATCCAATTGACAGATGGTAATATTGAAGTTAACTGTAGAAGTGAGTGAGGGGAATAGAGGGTTAGAAAAAGATTTCCAGTGAGTCCTCTGAGCTCACTGTAGTTTCTGGAAATGCCTTCTAGTAATTTAACCTCTATAGAGCTTCTTAGTGTTTAAAGGGTTAGTGCAGGTAAGTTGAACCAATTGCTCATCCATTAGTATTTTTTTCTTTACTCAATAGCAAACAGTTTATTATTCAATAATAAAAAGAAATTCATGAGGTGTGTACTAATATTATCACCATTTTGCAATTGAGAAAATTGAAGCCTAGAGTAGTTAAGTAACTTGCCCATGATCACACAGTGCATGAAAGGCAGATCTGGGATTTCTAATCAAAATCTTCATCCTATTGTTACATCCCACCATAAACTTTGAATCTCTGCCAACCAGTGATTTCTGGAGTGATTCATGACCTGAAGTTAGTTTAATAGTTCTAATCCTGTTAGTGGGTGCACAGAGTGTGGGTCATTTGGCTTTCACAGGTCTACTGAGCTTTATTTGTCACCAATAACCATAAGTTTAGTTTACTAAGTGATGTTTGATTTACCCTGTTGTCCTTGGGGCTCTACTGTATTCTTTTTGTTGGAAGCTCATCTATTCTGGCATGTATTTTTGCCCCTTTCTTAACAAATTAGACCCTGATCTACATAACACTACCAATAGCTTTATTACTCATTTCACTTTGCTTAGGGATTCTCTACCCCACTCCTCAGAGGTAATCCTATTAAAAACAGCTGACTAAAACAGAGATGAGTTGCTACCTCTCCCTAGAGGTCAGACCTTAACCCTAGCTGGCTTTATTCCTCCTCCTTCATCACTTCTCTAAGCCTGCTGATGAGTATGGTTCCTCTTGTATTATACCAGGCATGACATAATAAAATTAAGGTTGATATAGTCAGGAAGGTGTTTAATGGTCTTATCTAAGAAATGCCATGGTGAGCATATTACTACCCAATAGAAGTAATGTTTTTCCACTCAGATGCCAAACAATAATTGCATTTTGCTTTAAATAAGCATTCTTATTAGAGAATATCCATTGCTAGAGCACAGGATGCAATAGAGAGACAGACGACTGACAGATGCACAGAATAGTATAAGAAGATAATGTATCTTAGTAGAAGAGCAGGGACTTTGAAACTTGTTTTGGGACACTATGCAAGCAAATTTTCTTGTCAGTTTACTTAAATTTAAAGTGAAAATAGCAACTATTTTGTATGGCTTTTGTGAGGCCTAAATGAAATAATTTTTATCAAATCCCAAATATTTTCTACTCCCTGAGACTTGGTGGGTCAAAATGGCAGTCATTATCATCATTGTTATCATCATCACTTTTACTATTAAGCACAGTTTTACTTCATGACAAGAGAAGCTATTTCTTAGTGACAAGAACTAGCATCTGGTAATTTTAAGACCATTTGGAAAGAAAACAACCTTCAATATAGACGACAATAATTAAATTTAAAGTTCACTTTGAGCAGTTCTAAATAGAAAGATGCAGAATTTTCTGCAAAGAAAGAAAAAGTTACATATTGAAATAGAAACTTATAGAAAAAAATAGTATACAACATCATGAAGAATATCTAAAGAACCCAAACAGTGAAAGACTGGGAGAAACTCAAGCTGTAATAGCAAACAAAAAACTAACCAAACCAAAAACATCATAAACTGTTTAGTGAGGGAGATCAAAAATTAATCTCTGAACCTCACTACATCATATTCTAGTTTATATGATTATGTTTTAGGCATATTGATCATTTAGCTATGTGCACTTTTCATTCTCTAGTGTGTATTGTTTTCTTTATTAATTGTCATAATTAAGTGCATACATTGTTACATGGACAGGACAGACCATAATTATTTGTTATAGCCAAGATTTTCTAGCCCCGACTGAAGAAACTGTTGGTTGTGCCCTGTAGAGTGGGGATACATTAGCTGTTTAACCAAGGGAGCCCTTCAGAAAATCCTTATGTAGTATTCAGAACATTGAGTCATCTAGTTGCTGCTTTAAAAAACAGGGATGAAACCCATTGCACCTTGTATAAAGTCTATCAGTAAGTAAACGGTAGGTTAGGCTGCAGTTGCAATCTCCAAATTGTATTGGCTTACAACAAAAGTAGGTTCATTTCTTACCCACATGACCTGTCAGTTGAGAAGAAAATGCAGCTCTGCTCCATGTCATTTCACTCCAGGATCCTGGCTACTATTGCTTGTCATTGTAACAGGGAAAGGAAAAAAAAATTGGTTAACCATGCATTGGTTCTTATGTCTTCTCAGATTCTAATCTTCCACTGGGCAAAGTAAGTTGTGTGGCCTAGCTTGACATAAATGGAAATGGAATGTATAATATTCCCAGGGAAGGATAGCAAACTTTTTTTGTTAGCAATAATACGTTCTATCACAGGAAATCTCATTAGCTTTTGTCCCATAGGAATGTGCATTTTAAAATTATTTTTCATAGTTATAGCCTCCTTCTCTCTCATATTCCCCATAAACATGTAACATTTTCATCTTTTTAAGGAATATTGAGATAACCACAATCCAAATAAAACATTATTTTTATGTTAAATGACATTATTTGTATCATTGTTACTTTACTTTCTAGGAATCTTAGGAGTTGAAAAATGAGCTCTAATTAATACTAGATTTTCCATGCATCACAAAGCATGTGTGTACCTGTTATGGACCAGATTTTCATTCTATGTAAAAACTTGATAATTTGACCACATATCCCTAGATGGACCACTGTCACAATTCGGAAAAGGCAATAATAAATTTAAGAAAGCGAAGAGCATTTCTGAGCCTTGTTTTTAATAAACCCACTTAATAAAAAAACTCACAATTTAACAATGGCATTTTAAGTTAAAGTATTAAATGATGTTTACTTTTATGCACTTAAAAAGTTCCTATTTATGTGAATCTAGGTAACCAGGTAATTTGACTAAGTCAACTCAATCAGTTCTAAGTCCCTGATATGTCTCCTGGGTCTTATGTAGAAACCTCTCATTCTATGCTAGACATCAGAGGTAAAATCAGAAAAAAAGAGAAGTGAAATGTTCTGTGACAACTGTAACACTAAAGAATAATGCTAAAAGGCACTTCGCTCTAACTCTTCCAGGTAAGCAGTATATATTTGTTTCTCAAGTATGGTCTTGGTAAAAGTTTTTTGTACGAGAGAAAAGATAATATTGGAGTAAGGAATGAACCATTCATGGGCTTATACAGTAAACTCCTCCTATTTCTCTTCTTATTGATGCCAAATAACTAAATCTTGCCCATCCACATAAAGAGTCTAAAATCAATGGACAGTGAAAAGAGGACAATAACAACCATAGCAATATAGTGCATTACAGAGATCATACACGAGTGCACATGCACACGTGCACGTGCACACACACACACACACACACACACACCTCTGATAAGAAAGGTGGTATAGGGTAGTGGTCTACAAACTTTCCCTGTATGTCAAATCTGGTACAACTCCAACTTTTGTATGTCATAAATCTAAGAATGATTTTTATATTTTTTAAAAGTTGAAAAAAGTCAATAGAAGAAAAAAATTTCACAAAACATGAGAATTATATAAAATTCAAATTTCAGTGCCTGTAAAAAAAGGCTTTATTGCCACAGCCACACTTTGCTTGTTTATGCATTGTCTACGACTGCTTTGACAGAAACCACAGGCACATGGTCCACAAAGCATTACAGAAAAAGGATACTGACCTCTGACTTACACCAATTTACAAAATTGCTAAGAAAATGTTCTGATAATCACAGGCAAAAATCCCGTAACATAAAGATTTTTAGTAAATGAATGTTGCCTGAGTGGGCACATGCATATGTGTTTGTGTATTTTAGAGAATGTATTTAATATGGACCAGTAAGATTTTTTTCCTGGTTTGACACATCTCTGGTACAGACTCATCAGACAGCATTTGTGATCTTAATGTTGGCTTTCTTGTCTGTAGAATCTGAAAACTTTATAGCTTTTTTTTTGTTTGATTGAATTGCTATAATATTTGGCCTGAAATTTACTCCCAGACAAAGGTTAATCCTTAGGCTTTAAGATTATTTAATTGACAATGAGCCTTCCTGATTTCACTTTTCAGATCCTATTTCACTTATTGAATATAATGACCATGAAATGTTTCCTTCTAGTTTTCCCAAAAAGCTCATAATTTTAATATCTTACTACTTTAAGAATTAGAGAGTCCTCATTTCAAACTTTTGGCAATAAGTATGTTTTCTAATATTTCACTTAAAATATAATTCTATGTAATCATTTTCAGACAATTTTCCTTTCATTTATATTTGAATAAAACATAAAATACACTTCAGCAATCTAGTAGTTAAATTTTATTTTTAAAAATTTAACTAATTGATTAATTGTGCCATCTACTACTAACTGAGAAATGTTACTTAAGTTCGTGATTAGATTAGAAATTTTAGAAATGGGGCGATGTAAATGCTTGGGTTTTTTTTTTTTCTATAAAAGACTTCTTACTCTTCCAAAAATTTTTCAAAATTTATTTTATAAATTCTTCCATTACTTTAAAAAAATCACCAATTTTAGTTACAACCATCACACAAAACTTTATATATGTCATTGCTGTTATTGTTTTCCTAATAGTTTCTTCATTTGCTAGTATCTTTCTATTATGAACATCAAAGTTCGTAGCTTGCTGAAGAAGTTTCATGGGTTCCTTTTTGAATATAGTATAATAAAATATAAGGTCCCATGAATCTGCAATCAAATTCAAATGTATTACTGTTGTATTTTTTTTACTTAGTTGCCAATAGTAAATTTTTACAAAATGAAGAAAACTGGGCAATGAATGACTTTTGTTTGAGGGATAATAGGAGAAAGACTAGGCCTTATGGAAATCTGGTCAACCTGAATTGTACCTGATGGTCCTAGATTTCAGAAGTAGAGAAGAGAGAAGATAAGACAGCTTGTCTGAATATGGTTGACCACTACCAATATCCTGCAGAGTCCATGTCTCTCTGCTCTGCATAGTTCTAACATAAGGTAAATGCAAGGCTTTTAAAATGTAAAAATGTGTTTGTGGTAGGATGAATAATCAAAGATTAGCTGCACATCCCAGAAACTATTCCTTCTCCCATGATTATGGAGGTAATCAAAGATTAATATTCCCTTCACAGAAAATGGAGATGGAAAGAACATGTCAGCATAAATCTTGTGTATAAACCAACAGGAGTTCAACAATCTTAAAAAGCAATTTAAAATAAAATGCTTCTCAACTCTTGATTTACATTATATAGGCAGCCTAACTATAAACTTGACAGTTCTCTTATTATAAATGAACTCTCCCATGATTCACTGAAACATTTTCCTACTTCTAAGCCTAAACCTCTTCATAAAAATAAATTAACATTTTGGTTTGCAATACTGTATTGTAGATCCTTTGCTTTAGAAGTCATATAATATCTTTCATTATCCCTCAAACACTATAGACTGCTAAATTTGTGTTTAATATACTTCATTTAATCATTAGTATAAGCTGCAGCAACCAAGAACCTCAATTTGGATTATTGGCAGTTAACAGAAATAAGGATTTACATTTGTGACCCTTTTAAAATCAAAGTACCAGGGCTCATAGTCTGAGTCTTGCCACTTCAAAAGACAACATAAAAAATTAGAGTAAAATTATCAAAGTGCTGTGTTTTTTCACCACTTCTTTTGGAAGAATGTTGATGATGAATGTGGCACCATTGGTAGAAGCATGAATTTCAGAGTTAAATAGAACTTGAGTTGAATCTCTGACTTTGCTTCTTCCTACTGATCATGCACAGACCTTAACCTCTCTAAGCATCTGTTCTCTTCTTCATAAAACAGAAATAATATTTACCTCAAAGAAATGTGTGTAGTACTACAAATGATGTTATTAATGTGTTAGCATTGAGTCTAGATTATAGTAAGCATTCAAAATATGTTAACATTACTTTCATAATATTATTTTAGCCAAGAGCCCCAAAATTTGTATATTTTATTATGCTCTGGGGAAATGGACATAGAAAAAAATTTCATTATGGCAATTAGTCAGGAAAGGTTACCTTATAAACTGATTCATTCAGTTTTAGTCTCTGACATTCTATCATACATTTGTGTGTGTGCGTATGTTTTGGAATACCTTTTGAGAGGGTGAAGATTGTTAATACAAATTGCATTGGGGATTTGGGGATTATTAATACAAAACACATTGGAGATTTGGGCTTCACACATGAATTTGGTGGGGACATAAACATTCAATCCCTAGCATAGGGGTTGAAAATTCTATAGCATATCAAATTGCACATCTGATTATCTTATCATCTGGTGTTTTTTTTTATTCATCCAGAAATAAAATACCAATTTCTTGTTCTGGCACTTAGGACTCCTTGTATTCTGAGCTTCATATTCCACAAGAGGAGAGTTAGTTCCTATTGCTGCAGTACATCCTTATTTTCATCTTCTACTAATATTTTGGATACCCTCACTCGCAAACTACACTTTTACTAGTCTAGATTGCTTTCTCCATAAGTTTTGAAGTAATTTACTTGCTACCAAATAACTGGTTGGACTCTAAGAAATGGTACCCTTAAAGGTACTATTAAAGACTCAATAATGGTCTCTGATGCTCATCAGGCTTAGTGAAAGGACGTGCAAGCAGTTGGGTTCACAGATAGCCTCCTTCCACCATATTTATTCCGCTCATGTGCCCATTGTGCAAGCACCAGCATGGCTAGTGACATAAGCTGGTTTACATGTATTGGTTAAATCATTCTGTCCAGTTGGTTGTCCAGCATTTGTAGTGAGCACACTAGTGGGCATTGATATAACACACAAAAATCTGTATTCATAGTGCCGGTTCCTAGAGGTCCACATGTCTAAATCTTCTATTCTCTTCCTCAACACTCTGTCAATGTAATTCTGGCATTTCACCTCACTTGTTATAGGCTATCTGTGCCTCTAAAGCTTCAAAGAGCCACTCCATGTCCCTGTGAGGATATTAAGTCCTAAATCACATAATTTATTAAGAATTGCTCTATTTTTAATAAATCTCTATCTTGCCTTATATTTCAATTGCTTTTCAGTGCGACACTCTGGGATCACCTTCATAAAATAACATAAATGTTAACTTATTAAGTGCCATTAAATACTGTTAATGCTTCCGCCTTTTTTGGTGTATAATCCATACCAGTTAGGCCAGTATAAGACTTGATCCTAGGGATCCAGAATTACTAGGGGGAGGCAAGTATACAGAGCTTGTAGAGGATATCCTTTGTCAGATGTTGACCTCTCATGAGACTTCAGAGTGGTTTCCAAGCAAGGAGGTCAATGCTCCCCTCTGGCAATCCTGAGGGAGGTAGGCAGTCAGCTTGAACTTCTAGAACAAAAATATCATAGACTGGGTGGCTTAAACAACAAACATTATCACAGCTCTGGAAGGTGAATAAGTCCAAAATTAGGGCTCTAGAAAATCTAGTGTCTACTGAGGTCACTGTGCCTGGTTTGCAGGATCTCATTTTATCATTGCATGGCAGAGAGCAGAAAGGTAAAGAAAGCTCTCCTGTCACTTCTTCTAAGGAGACTAATCACATTCATGAGGGCTCTACCTTATGACCTAATTACCTCCCAAAGACCCCACCTCCACATGTCATTACCTCGGATATTTGGGCTTCACATATGAATTTGGTGGGGACACAAACGTTCAATCCATAACATAGGAGTTGAAAGTTCTACAGTATATCTACATTTTAAATGTCTCAGCTGAGGTCCCAAAGTCTCACTTTTCTATTATGGCCCTGACTTTGGCATACATTTTCTGGAGCTGTGAATTTAGATTTGTTAGTAATTACACCCTTCTTAAAATCAAATGGTGGGCCTAATTTATAGCACATGATATACTTCAGCTGCAGCATATCAACGACTGCCATGAAAGTTTTCTGCATTTACAGCCCTGAGTAGATAGTTGTTTGACCTAAGCTATCATTCTTTTTCTGCAAGGCTTTTATGTTAGTTATAAAAAGTCAATCTGTTGCATAATTTTTATATTGATTCTTATACTTTTTAAATTATGGAGCATTGACTGTTAAGCTTTATAATACGTCAGAATCATCTGGAGGGCTTTTTATTTTTTATTGTTTTTCTTTATATATATTTTATTGCACTTCAGGTTCTGAGGTACATGTGCAGAACATGCAGAATTGTTGCATAGGTACATACATGGCAATGTAGTTTACTGCCTCTATCCTCGTCACCTGTATCTGGCATTTCTCCCCATGTTATTCCTCCCTAACTCCCTACCACCCACTATCCCCTAGTCCCCCCCAACAGACCCCAGTGTGTGATGCTCCCCTCCATGTGTCCATGTGTTCTCACCTGCCTATGAATGAGAACATGCGGTGTTTGATTTTCTGTTCTCATGTCAGTTTGCTGAGAATGATGGTTTCCAGATTCATCCATGTCCCTACAAAAGACACAAACTCATCGATTGGTTCCGGGTCTTTGCTGTTGTAAACAGTGCTGCAATGAACATTGTGTGCATGTGTCCTTATAGTAGAATGATTTATAATCCTTTGGATATATATCCAGTAATGAGATTGCTGGGTCAAATGGAATTTCTATTCCTAGGTCCATGAAGCCTTTTTTAAGTTGGGCAGCCAACCCTAGGTGTTAGA
>CAUYQU010000101.1:0-48153 GCA_963574635.1 Cheracebus regulus
AGGGGAGGGATGGGAGGGGAAGGGAGGGGAGGGGAGGGGAAGGGAAAGGAAGGGAGGGGAGGGGAGGGGAGGGGAAGGGAGGGGAGGGAAGGGAGGGAAGGGGAGGGGAGGGGAGGGGAAGGGAAGGGAAAGGAAGGGAGGGGAGGGGAGGGGAGGGGAGGGGAGAGGAGGGAAGGAAGGGAGGAAGGTAGGAAGGAGGGGGAGGAGAGGAGAGAGAGGGGAGGGGAGGGAACTATCTACACACAGTAAAAAGTCCACTTACTGATGCAATCGGATCTTGGTCTAATGGGTTCCTGAGGAAGCAAAGATGTTGATTCTCTGTGCTCTTGGATGTTTCAGAAGCCAAGGAAGTTCTCAGGCAACCCAGGAAGAGCTGCAACCCCCATTAGGAAAAATGATCGGCTCTCAACCTCCTGTGCTTCCAAGGCGTATATCTGTGCCTGCCTGCCCCCAAATGGTATGCCCAGAGTGTGGGAAGACAGCCTTCAGAATTATTCAATTTAATAAACAACTAAACAAAAAGGAAAAAAACCTTTCTAACTGGCTGTGCATTGCTTTAAGTCCTTGTCCTTGTGGTTTTACTTTATGGAAATCTGTGGTGGGAAAACACAATGAGTGTCCTCTATGAACACATACCGTTTTTCTTCTATATTCGTGACATAAAAATTTGTTTCTGCAGCCATCATGGGAGGTGCTCCTAGCACCTCCTTCAGATGGAATGCAGGTGTTTGAAGCCTGATGATGCAGAACATCTTTTGAATGATCTTGACAGCCATCCAAACTCACCTGTTACACAGCATGTACATTTCACTTAAATAATTATATATGCAATGTGCTGTTCCGTGTTAATTCGCTCAACTCAGCTTTTCATTTCAGATGCCAACGGGAGCTTGCATCTTTAAGGTCCTTAATCTCAACAAACTTAAGCCTAAGCTTATTTATGACTTTATTGCTTTGTGATTTTGTGACCTTTTTCCACTCAAAATCCACAAATTAGCAAGCTAGAGAAAAAGCCTCTTCATTCAGGGATTCCGAGAGTGTGGTTGGGCCGAAGCAATAATCCAAGCTTGGACACATGGCCTAACATTTGTCTCATTCAACAGGATTCAGTGAGTCCCTGCTAGAGGCTGTGGCTAAGCTTTGGGCCAGACACTGGGGCTGCAAAATGCATGAGGCATGACCAGTGTCTTGGGAGGGAGGAGGGACTTAAACGATAAAGTCTTTTATTGGAATGAATTTAAATTTTTCTTACTCAGTATTTATCATCTTCCTCACATAAAACTCTCTTCAAAGAACACATTCTTTCTATTAAAACAGTAATAGGCCAGGCACAGTGGCTCACGCCTGTAATCCTAACACTTCGGGAGGCCAAGGTGGGCAGATCACGAGGTCAGAAGTTCAAGATCAGCCTGGCCAACATGATGAAACCCTGTCTCTACTAAAAATACAAAAATTAGCCAAGCGTGGTGGCACATGCCTGTAATCCCAGCTACTCAGGAGGCTGAGGCAGAAGAGTTGTTTGAACTCGGAAGGCAGAGGTTGCAGTGAGCTGAGATTGCACCACTGCACTCCAGCCTGGGCAACAGAGTGAGACTCCATCTCAAAAACAAGCAAACGACAATAACAAAATCCTTTACAGGGAGAGCTGATTGAACCAGGGCATGGCTGCATGGATTCGACCTCACCAGATGGTCCAGGTAAGGCCCTTCTTCCAAGTTTCTGGCAGAAGCATCCTAAAGTACTGTCTCCAAGAACAAAGGACATTGCAACTTCGACAGGTACACTGCAATGTCTCCTCGCTCTCCAAAGCAGAAAAACAGTTTAAACATTTAAATCAGATGTGAAAAAAGAGCTTAGGGCCAAAAGAAATGAGCGCTGATAAGTGAAAGTGAAAAATAATTTGATATGCATGGGTTCTCCTCTGCTTCACCCCCATTTGTTTAGCTTTTATGGAAATCTGGTTTTTCGAGGGAATTCCAAATGGGAATATCCTATAAGGATATGTTCGTGGTCTCTTAGCCTCATGCTAGGGGACCAGTACAAGAAGGGTATCCTGGGTTTGCACTGACAAACATGGTAACGCCACTATACCTTCTACAGATTTCTTACAACTGTTGCCAGTGATATTGATTTTTAAAACTCATAGGTAAAGCAAATCTTACCTAAATGCTTTTGCTACAATATTCATGCACTCTAATTGTCTTACTCTTGTCCCTTGGAACCATAAAATTATATTTACTTCACTGTGTATTGGCATTCATCAGACCCCATGGGGAACACTGGTTGATCACCAGGATACCATTATAGAGTAGAGGGAAAGGCATCTCTCTGAGAAGAAAGTAGAGATCCTTTCTTTCAAGACCATCTTCTTGTGAAAACCTCCTGGTTGGCTTCTTTGAACCAGCCCCTGGGTTCCTTCTCTTTTCCAGAAGTTTCAGTCTCCACTTCCTTGATGACCAACATTTTTCTTCCTCCTTGTAACATGAATCATAGGGTTTGCCAGTCACTGAATGAGAATTCAGAGAGATCCAAAGCATGAGAAGGATTAATGTGCTGCTGCTGGCCAAAGAGAGGCCTCTAGGATCAGGGAATGACCACACACTCACACGCACACACACATATGCATGCATGCACACATACAAAGAAACCGATGGCAAATCAATGAAATAGAGACCTCAGCCCTACACCTGCAAGGAACTAAATCCTGCCAGGGAGCTGAATGAGCTTGGAATGAATTCTTCCATAAAGCTTCAGGTAAAAGCCCAGCCCAGCCCAGCTAACATCTTGACTTTGGCCTTGTGAGAGCTTAAGCAGAGAAGCCAGTTAAGCCCATCTAGACTTCTGACCTATAGGACTGTGAGCTAAAATCTGAGTGATATTTTAAGTTGCTAAATTTGTGGTGATTTTTTTTACAGAGCAATAGAGATTAACACAATATTGGCCAGGCGCAGTGGCTCACACCTGTAATCCCAGCACTTTGGGAGGCCAAGGTGAGTGGATCACTTGAGGCCAGGAGTTCGAAACCAGCCTGACCAACATGGTGAAACCCCGTCTTTACTAAAAATACAAAAATTAGCCAGACCTGGTGGTGAGCGCCTGTAATTCCAGCTACCAGGGAGGCTGAGGCAGGAGAATTGCTTAAACCTGGGAGACGGAGGTTGCAGTGAGCCAAGGTCATGCCACTGCACTCCAGTCTGGGCAATAGAGAAAGACTTCGTCTAAAAAAAAAAAAAAAAAAAGAAAGAAAAGAAATTAACACAGCATCCATACAAGTGAAATTCTTAGGTCATAGTGTGTGCACATGCTCAAAATTATAAAGTAGTATCAATTGTTTTTCAAAGTATTGTAGCAACATTTACTCCCACCCCCAGTGTACAATAGTCTTAGTTGTTCATATTCTTGTCAACACATAATACTGTCTGTTGTTTTGAATTTTCAAATATGGTATATGTGTCATGCTATTACACTACGTCTTTAATATGCATTTTTTATCATTACTGAGACTGACCATTTATTTCTTAATATATTTTGTAGCTATTAAGTTTTCTTTCTATGGTACAATATTTGTTCACATCTTTTAACCCAGTTTTTATTGGGTGCTTGTCTCTTATGCATTAATAAGATTTCTTTAAATATTCTGTATATGTATCCCTCATCAATTATTATTTCTTAAATATCATCTTATAGTTTTTGTCTAGAGAAATGTTTCACTATTTCAAAGTCATGAAAATGTTTTTTTATAAATGTGTTATGCTTTTGCTTTTATATTTAGGTTTTTTAATCCACCTGGCACTGAATTTTGAGGATAGGTTGTGGTAGGATCCAACTCTATTTTTTTTCCAACTGGCTAACCAATTATTTTTGCAGCATTTATTCAAGTATCAGTTCTTTTATCTCTCATTTGCAATATCACCTGTGTTGTATGTCCAGTGACGATATCTGTGTAGATCTGGTTTTTGCACCCCCTTCTGTTCTATTGTTCATTTTTTTTAAATTTCTGCATCCATACTACTCAATCTTAATTATTATATTTTTATACCATATCTTGATAACTTGTAGGCCTAGCCTTCCCAGACTGGTTTCTTTTCTTTGGCTGTACTTGGTCATTTATGTTTCTATATAAGTTTAAAATCAGCTTATAAAGTTACAAACACATACACACACACAATCCCTTTTGGGATTGTTTTGAATGTATAAGTCAATTTGGAGAGAATATGTTTTAATCCATGAACATTGTGTGTTTCTCCACTTAATTGGGACTTCTTTCATATTGGTCAATAAAGACTTTTTAAAGGCTTAGAATTTTTAGAACTTTTGTGCTATTCTTTTACATATGAAGTAAATTAAAATATTTTATAATGCACACAAAAGCCACAACAGAATGGTGAAACCTTCAAGGACTTATGAAACATTTTTCTAATCTTCTTCTAAGGCAATATATCTACTGTTGTTACTCATCTAATAATATTTTCTATTATTTTTATTTTATAGATTTAAGGTGTACAATGTGATATTTTGATAAACACATTTATACTGAAAGGACTATTTACAGGCAAGAAAATTATCTTAGTCATCATCTTCCATTGTTACTCTGCATGTGACAGAGAGAAAAAGAGGAGCTAAAATCTACTCTCTTGGCAAATGTCCAACACAATGTTATTAACTACCTCTTCATTCTTCACATTAGCTCCCTAGACATATTCATGCTACCAAACTGCAAATTTGTAGCCTTTGGCCTACTTCTCCCCAATTTCTTTCCCTCTCTACCCCTAATAACTACAGTTATACTCTGTTTCCATTTATTTGGCTTTTTAGTGCTTTTTAGTGCTATTCTGACATCTTTTTTAAACTAATGAACTTTATTTTTAGAGGTTTTAGGTTCACAGTAAAAAAAAATAAAGGCATCTCTTTCATTTCATTTTCCTAATGTTTGTTACCAGTACATAAAAAGATAATAGATTTTCTTATATTGGTATTCTATCCGTAATCCTGATAAACTTTTTATTAAATCTAATTAGTTTTATATAGATTTGTTTCCATTTCCATTGCATACATCATGACATCTACAAATAATAACAATTTTGTTTCTTTACAATCCTTACACTTTTATCTATTTTTCTTGCTTTACTGTACTTTATAAGACTACCATTATAATGATTAGTACAGATCTTGGCCAGGCACAGTGGCTCAGGCCTGCAATCCCAGCACTTTGGGAGGCCAAGGTGGGAGGACCGCTTGAGCTCAGGAGTTCAAGACCAGCCTAGGCAACATAGTGAAACCCTGTCTCTACAAAAAAAAACAAAATTAGCCAGACGTGGTGGTGAACACCTGGTTGTCCCAGCTACTCTAGAGGGTGAAGCGGGAGGATTGCTTGAGCCCAGAGGTTGCAGTGAGCTGAGATTGCACCACTGCACTCCAGCCTGGGCAACAGGTTTATTTTTTTTAGGTATAATTTATGTTAAGGCTGCTACGTACTAGCTGTGTGACCTTAGACACATTCCTTTACTTCTCTCTGCCTCAGTTTCCCCACAGATAAATGGAGGTAATAACACAACATCACTCTTAAGATGAATGTACAAATTGATATGTAAAGCACTGAGAAAAATACCTGGCATATGGTAAAGGTTGCCTGCTGTTATATCAGAAAACCATAAGTAGCTTGAGGAAGCTGGCCGGTATGACTGGGACTGTAGCCTCATGACAGAGCAATTGAACCGTATGATATTGACAAGGAAGAAGATTTCTCTGCAAGGCAGTAAGAGGCTCAGATTTGTGCTTCAGGAAATAACCGGCCTATTATGAACGGAGAGCAATGGGAAGCAGGGAATGGAGGAGGTGAGCCTTCTGTTAGTCACTATAAGAAACGGTTTCATGCTCCGTCCATTGTATATGTGTGTTCATAGATGTGCACGCGCGTGTGTGAGTGATCTCTGTTTTCCCCCACAGACTTCCATCTACCCAGTGGCAGGAGCCCTGGCTTCCTTACTCACCCGGGGCTCCTGTGCCTGGTACCCATGTGCAGGATGAATGAGCGTGTGAAACTGCAATTCTCACAGCACTTGACCGTGGGCAGGAACAGGATAGTAAGGCCATTTTACAGATAAGGAAAACCACATCAGGAGGCTTAGTGACTCTCCCACTGCCCTCATGGTAAGAGGCAGCACTGGGTCTAGAAAAGGGGAATTTTTACTCTTGGTGGCTGAACCTGTCCTATCAAACTGATAGGTGTAATCATCACGTCTACTACTCATAATTTGAACCAGTTTACCTCAGACCAAGAACAGAAGATCAGAACTCAATAAATTAATTAACAAATTATAATTCTTGCTTTTACAGAGATAGAATGGAGTCTCACTATGTTGCCCAGGCTGGTCTCGAACTCCTGGACTCAAGCCATTCTCCCACCTCACCCTCCCGAAGTGCTAGAATTATAGGTGTAAGCCACCACGCTTAGCTAACTTTTTAAATTTTGTATAGAGATGGGATGGGAGTTGGGGGGTCTTGCTATGTTCTCCAGACTGGTCTTGAACTTCTGACCTCAAGCAATCCTTCCGCCTTAGCCTCCCAAAGTGCTGGGATTACAGGCATGAGCCACACGCTGTGCCCAACCTAATGAATTGCGATTCTAATTTTTAAAAACTAAGAAGTTCTGCTGGTGCACACTAGGTGGCAGCATGGCGCATCATTTTAAAGACGGTCAGCGTCCCGACCGCACCCCCGGTAGGGTCTGTATAACCCTGGCCCTCAGCTAGGGCTGCTAGGGCTGGGTTTTATGATTTCATGCAAGCCTCCCAACCGCTCAGTATTGCAGATTTCAACATCTTAGCAGAAAGGATTAAGTCCCAAGTTGCAGAAGCCTAATGTCACCAACCTTGGTATTGCCAGAGCAGCCAGGGAAAAGTTTCCCTTCCTCTCTGTAGACCAGAGATTGACTACCTCGCCCAGTCACAGAAGAAGCTACTCAGGGGAAGCCTCGATTTCTAGAAACGACTTAATGAGGGGTTCTTCCTGCAGGGACATAGGCTTCCTCTGAGCCTTAGAACGGGCCGACAAAACCTCCCATCTGCCTTCCTCGCCAGCAAGGCACCTTGACTCTGGCTGGGCCGGGCCAGCCCTGGACACTTTGGTGACAAGCCACGCCTGCCAGTCCCCGGCTCCCTCTTTCCAAGCCCGGTCACTTAATAGCAAATATTTACTGAGGACCTACTATGCGCCAGGCTTTATATCCCAGCCTCCAACTCCGTATGCTTCATGCCCACACCGTCCGCCACTGATGCCTCCTGCCGCAGGCTCCTCGGGGCTCCTGACTGGCTTCCCCACACCTGAGTGCTCACGGCCTGGCCCCCTTCTCTTTCCCACGCCACAAGAGGTTGTCCTGGTTGTCCTCGATGCTTGAGGATGCATTAAGTATCTCCGCCAGGTAAAAAAGGGTCAATGCACGGCCTTTCTCCAGACCATGGCGTGTTGAAATTTCACCACTACATGGTGGTTGGGACTTTAAAGGTTAACGCAGGGCCAGGAGCGGTGGCTCACGCCTGTAATCCCAGCACTTTGGGAGGCCGAGGCAGGTGGATCAGCTGAGGTCAGGAGTTCAAAACCAGCCTGGCCAACATGGTGAAATTCCGTCTCTACCAAAAATACAAAAATTAGCCAGGCGTGGTGGCGCATGCTGTAATCCCAGCTACTTGGGAGGCTGAGTCTCTTGAACCCGGGAGACGGAGTCTGCGGTGACCCAAGATGGTGCACACCACTGCCCTCCAGCCTGGGCGACAAGAGCAAAACTCTGTCTCAAAAAATAAAGTTAGCACTGTAGGATTTTAGAAGAGGCATTTGGGGGCAGGTGGACGTTATGGCTTCAAATCATGCACTGTGGTGAGGGGCTGCAGCTGGAATGGCTGGTCCCGTGCAACACGGCAGCCACTCAGCCCACACCAGAGCCCGTGACTGAGCCTGGACTTCCTGAACCTCATAAATACAACATGAAGATAGCAAGTAGGAACAAAAGAACACCAACAATCACCATCACTAATGTTTACTAAGCACTTAACATGAATCTCCTCTAACACTTCTTTATTCAACAAGGCATCTCCCTGTGACACCCAGGCCGGAGTGCAGTGGTGCAATCGTGGCTCACTGCAGCCTCAGCTTCCGGGGCTCAAGCAATCCTCCCACCTCATCCTCTCAGCGCGGACTACCGGCCAGTGCCACCATGTCTGGCTAAATTTTTTTATTAGAGACAGGGTTTCACTATGCTGCCCAGGCTGGTATGAACTCCTGGCCTCAAGTGATCCTCTCATCTCGGCCTCCCAAAGTGCTGAGATTACAGGCATAAGCCACATTCTTAGCCTATTCCTTTAACTCTTACAACAACTCAATGAAGCAAACAAAATCATTATGTCCATTTAATTTTATTTTTTAGTTTTTGAGACAGAGTCTTCCTCTGTTGCCCAGGCTAGAGGGCAATGGTGCAATCATGACTCCCTGCAACCTCCGCCTCCTGGGTTCAAGCGATTCTTATGTTTCAGCCTCCTGAGTAGCTGGGATTTCAGGCACATACCATTATGCCTGGCTCATTTTTGTATTTTTAGTAGAGACGGGGTTTCACCATGTTGGCCAGGCTGGTTTCAAACTCCTGACCTCAAGTGATCTACCCACCTCAGCCTCTCAAAGTACTGGGATTGCAGGTGTGAGCCACCATGCCTGGCCGGTTATGCCCATTTTAAAGAGGAGAAAACTGAGGCCAAAGAATTTATTTTCCCAGAATCACAAAGCTAGAGAGGGACTACGATTCAAATCCAAGTTCCCTGATTCCAGAGCCTGCACTGCATATTCTAGTGCCCACTCAATTTTTCCCCCAAAATCCAAGCCAACATCCAATGTGAATTCCATCTGACCTTGGTTATGGAAAGCAGTCCCCTCCCCTACACCCACGAACACACCCCCACACATATGTGCACATGCACATGCACACATAGCCCTTCAATCAAAGAAGACCAGCCTCAAATGCCCCCTGGCATCATGCTGTCAGCAGTGAGAACTAGTCCAGCAGCTGCAGAGAGGAAGCCACCAAGAACCAAGAGCTGGCTGTTGCCTTCGTTCTTGGCATTTTGCTCTCATACAAAGCAGCGTGCGTGTGTGGAGCCTCTAAGTATGTCCACACGGTGACACAGACAAGGCCGTGGTACTTTCTTGTGACAACCGGATCTGACCCTCCCTGGAACTCTTACGAAAATGTAAATTGCACTTTCGTGGCCTCAACAGCACTTTTTGTACCTACTTTGGTCAAGGTCACTATACAGGGAGGATCCTTGCGTGTTGGGAACACTCGCTTACCTGTGGGGCCTCCCAAGGATCAGCCCACGGGTGGACACTCTGCCCTACTCACGTCTTATTCTCATGCCGACTAGCACAAGGCCAGTACCCAATGTCCGTCAGTTGACACTAGATACAGTGAGCACACCCTAGGGAGAGGAGAGGAGAGGAAAAGGGGGGTCTCCTCTTGACTCTCATCCCCCTTGCTACCTGTGGTACCTGCTCCTCACCTCACTTCCCTGGAGTCTCCCAGTCTAAATCTTGCCTCATTGCTCCGTCATAGGGAGAGAGGGGTGACAATTCCCCAAAGCCATCATGTGCAAAATCAGGTAGGAGGAAAGTACGTACAGTGCCACCCAAAGAGCCAGCCCAGCCTGGAGGAGTATGACGCTTGAGGAACGTACCTCGGGATCCTGCATAAGAAACAGAAGCCATGATAAAAAATAAAGTTGTACAAGCAGTAACCTCCAAGACAGAAAGCGGATTCATCAGCGCCTCTGGGTTGCATGACTGTGGAAAAGAGCTCTCCTGGCTGAATAACCATTTATGAACAGTAGTGAAGACATCTCACTTGTTTTACTTTATAAGAAGAAGAGAAGAAGAGAGGAGGGGAGAAAGGGAGGGAAAGGCAATGCGTTGTGTTGAGGTTGAGAGCAGAGATTTATCTTTAAGACTAATAACTTGTCAATGAGAGTCTGTAAATAGCCTGCCTTTGAGATCAGCCAAGTCCTGATTATATATTACATTCCCTTGCCTGAAAAATAAACTGTGAATGAGAAAGGGAAATTATGTACATTCCATGTTATGGGAATCAGACTTGGCCATGATCTTCCTGTCTGCCTAGTGGTTTCCACTTGGCTGGATCTACTGGCATGACTTGCCTTGTGGATTCACCCTCACTGGGCTCCTGCTTCTATAGGGGGCTAAGAGTCTTTGTGGGCCATGCAACAATATGAGAGAGGGTCCTTCCATGCAGACCCACCCACAGTGTCCACAGAGAGAACCCAGGGGCAGAGCTCTGAGATTGCAGGGTGGTGTCTTCCAGCACAGTTAAGTAACAAGCTTTGTGGTAAATTTGCAATGCAAAATAACCACTTACCAGCTGCCAGAGTAGACATATTTTACTATTTTTTTTGTATGTATTAGTAATTTGTTCTTTTTTAAAAAAAAAAAAAAACTACTTTAGGTTCTGGGGTACATGTGCAGATCATGCAGGCTTGTTGCATAGGTACATATATGGCAAGGTGGTTTACTGCCTTCATCCCCCCATCACCTATATCTGGCATTTCTCCCCATGTTATCCCTCCCCAACCTCCCCACCCTGCGCTGTCCCTCCCCTAGCCCTCCCCAACAGACCCGAGTGTGTGATGCTCCCCTCCCTGTGTCCATATGTTCTCATTGTACAACTTCCACCTATGAGTGAGAACATGCAATGTTTGATTTTCTGTCCTTATGTCAGTTTGCTGAGAACGATGGTTTCCAGATTAATCTATATCCCTACAAAGGACATTAACTCATCATTTTTTATGGCTGCAACATTTTACTTTTTTAAGTGTTTTGCGTACCCTTAAATATTTGTAGTACCTAACTGGAGTTGCTTGGAGTTTGTTCAAAGGATTCAAGCCTTGATTGATTTATTTATTTTTGATTGTGTCGTACATTTTTGTTTAAGCCATTTAGCAAACCAGTGCGGTTATCCTTTCAGAGAATACAGTACTACTGATCCTCCTACACCAAGCTTCAAACACTGGAATTCTGATAAAGATTGCACTGAATCTATAGATTGCTTTGGGTAGTATGGACAGTTTAACAATATTAACTCTTCCTATCCATGAACATAGGATAGCTTTCCATTTATTTGTGTCTTTTTCAATTTCTTTCATCATTGTTTTATAAATTTCAGTGTATGAGTCTTTCACCTCCTTGGTTAAATTTATTCCAAAGCATCTTCTTTTTTTGTAGCTATTGTAAATGGGATTTTTCCCATGATTTCCTTTTCAGATAGTTCACTGTTAGCATATAGAAATGCAACTGATTGTTGTGCGTTGATTTTGTAGCCCACAACTTTACTGTGTTTATTAGGTATAACAGTTTTTTAGGAAAATCCATAAGATTTTCTACATATAAGATCATTTTCTCACCAGTGATTATATATCTTACTTTTTATTTCTTCCTTTTGTCTGGTAATTCTGGCAAAGATGTCCAATACTAAGTTGCATATGGCAAGAAGCGGGCATCTTTGTCTTATTGCAGATCTTAGAGAAAAGGCTTTCAATTTTTTACTGTTGCACAAAATGTCAGGTGTGAGCTTCTCATATATGTTGTTTATAATATGTTGTTTATACTTCTTTGGTAAGAGTTTTTCTTTCTTTTTCAAATTACTGCTCCTTGCAAAACAGGGTTATCGCACAGGCAACATGCCCAGAGTAGCTAGTACACTTTTTTTTTAAATCATGAAAGAATGTTGAATTTTGTCAAATGCTGTTTTTTAATCCAATGAAATGGTCATATAACTTTTGTCCTTCATTCTGTTAATGTGATGTATCACATTCATTGGTTTGTGTATGTTGAATTCTTTCTGCATGCCAAGGATAAATCCTATTTGATTATAGTGGATGATCCTTTTAATGTGTGTTTAATTCAATTTGCTAGTATTTTCTTGAGGATTTTTGCATCTATGTTTATCAAGAATAGTGGTCTATAATTTTCTTTTCTTGTAATGTCTCTTTTTGGCTTTGATATCAGGTAATCCTGGCCTTGTAAAAAGATTTTAGAAGTATTTTCTCATCTTCAACTATCAGAAAGAGTTTGAGAAGAGTCAGTAATAGTTCTTTTTTAGATGTCTGATGAAATTCAGAAATAAATACATCAGGTCTTGTGCTTTTTACTTTTTTTTAAGAATCAGGGTCTCTGTCACCCTGGCTGGAGTGCTGTGGCATGATCATAGTTCACTGCTGACTCGAACTCCTGGGCTCAAGTGTTTTCACTGACTCAGCCTCCCGAGTAACTAGGACAGTCATCAATTACCTTTAATGAGATGGGGTCTCATTATGTTCCCCAGCCTGGTGTTGAACTGGCCTCAGCCTCCCAAAGTGCTGGGATTATAGGTGTGAGCTACCATGCTCTACCCGGTGCTTTTCTCTGATGAGAGAGTTGTGTGTTTTGTTTTGGTTTCGTTTTTTTACTGATTCAATGTCCTTACTGATTACTGGTCTATTCAGACTTTCGGCTTCTCTATGATTCAGTCTTGACAGGTTATATGTGTCTAGGAATTTGTCCATTTCTAGGTTATCCAATTAAAATTCCTCTCTTTTTAATCTATCTTCTTTTTGGCTAAGAATACTTTTTAATCTATCTTTTTTTGGATAAGAATAATTTTTAATCTATCTTTTTTTGTCAAAGAATAATTTTTAAACCTCTTGATTTTTATCACTAGCTCTTTTCCTGGCTCACTTCAGTAAAAGCACATGTGAGAACAGGTAAAAAGCAATAGCATCACCTTGAGCGGCAATTGCTGCCCAACATTCTATTAAAGAGAACATAGAGGTTTATTATGTATACAGTAAATTTGTGCTCAAGTTCTTAATGTCTTTCAGTCATTCTCATGGTGGTGGTATAGACGACAACTGTAGAATACAGAGATTAAAAGCATAAACTTTGATTATCAGTCAAACTGGGTTTGAGTCCTGGTTCTGCCATATATTGACCATGTATACTCTGGGAAGTTCACTCATTCATTCGACAAACAATTGTTGAGTGCCTATGGTATGCTAAGCCCTAAACGGAGGATACTGTAGTGAACAAGACAGATATTATACCCAACTTCATAGCTCACATACATAAGAGACATTAATTAATTACACATGGATTAATTTACCTAATGTTGCAAAGAAGAAGTAAAACTGTGTTATGAGATTGATTTGACATGCTCTCCACAGTTAAGCAAGCTTCCCTATGAAGTTGGGACCGAAGGGTCCAACATGAGTTAACTGATCACAAAGAGGAGAATGAGAACTTTGAGGCAAGGTGATTGGTAGGTGGGAAAGCCTTGGAGCACAGAGGAGGCTGGTAGGTCTGGAACAAGGAGAACAAGGGCAGAGGTACAAGAGGAATTGGGAACGGAGGCAAGGGCCACAGCATGATGGGCCTAGGGGCCATGTGAAGGATTTTGGTCTTTGCCCTAAAATCAATGGGAGATCTTCAAGCAAGGGAGGAACACAGTCAGATTTGCCTTTGCCGAAGATCATTTGGGCCTCTTTGGAGAGCACAGAGCAGAGGATTGAGGCCAAAGTGAGAGGAGGGCCCATCGCAAAGCTGCTGTTCTAAAATGGGTAGTGGGATTGCACAGGAGTAGAGAAATTCACTGGATATTTACGAGGTAGAGTGGAAAGAATGCCATTGAATTGGAGGGTGAGACTGGGTCAAAGATGACTCCCAAATTTCCAACTTACAGGACTGGCTGGAGAGTGCTGCCATTTATGAAGACGGGGACTATGGACAAGGGTGCAATTTTGGAGGAGAAGACCCTCAGTTCAGTTTCAGTAGTCTCCCTTAAAACACGATTTCACTTTCCATAGTTTGACTGTTACCCACGGTCAACCACAGGTCAAAAATATTCAACGGAAAATTCCAGAAATAAACAAGTCATCAGGTTTTCATCGCAGGGCATTCAGAGTAGTGTGATGAAATCTCACACCACCCACCCAGGATGGGAGTCCTCCCTTTGTCCAGGATATCCAAGCTGTCTATACTATTGGTATATTAGTCATTCAGTGAGCCATCTTGGTTATCAGATGGAAGAAACATAATACATCAAGGGTTTGGCACTATCCGTGGCCTCAGGCACCCACCGGGAGTCTTGGAAGAAACCCCCAAGGAGAAGCAGGGACTGCTGTCCTCAACTATGGTGACCTTCAGTTCCCTCTCCTCTACAGTAGAGATGACAATAGTGTTCTCCCCATAGGAATATGGTGAGAATTCCACTGGACCCCGAATGTGAAGCACAGAGCATGGTGCCTGGCACATGGAGAGTGGCAATGGCTGGTGACTCTTGTTCTGCTCATCAGCCATTAGGTACAGAGGCACCTGTTCTCATAGCGTCCTGCCCTCAGTGTGACCTGCACCACTCACCATAGTTGCCATTTTACATGCATTTCTGTGTGATTCCTTGAATCACGTTTATCTCCTCACTCCATTTTAAGCTCCGAAAAGGCAGGGACTGATATGATCCTGCCTCGCATTGTATTCCCGATGCTGAGCACTGTGATGAAAATGGGCAAACACACAGCCTGAGCATGAAACACACGCTTCCCCAGAGTCCCATTCATTCCTGCAACCAGGTACCCGCAGCAGGTGCACAGGGACAGCCTGCCATTTGGTTGTTATTGACTACACCATAGCAAACCACACAGGTTCTTCAGATTTCACTGCTAGGACGCAAATCAAAAGTCACCCATAGCCTAACCTCCAGCACCTGAGAAAGTTATTTGGAAATAAACCACAGGTGTTTCCTAGCAACCATGCAAGTGGTTGTGCCTCGGGGAAGCAGTAGGCTGATTTGCTGTTCCCACTTCCTGCTCGCCCTCTCCCCAGCGTCCTATTACTGCTACTCACAAAAACCCGGCTTCTCAAACTGTTCCGTCATATTTTTTTGAAGAACAGTCTGGGAAGCAGAGAGGAAGATCGAGAAGAAGAGAAAATTTACATTTAATTTAAAATCTCATTTGAACCATTAATTTCCACTGCCTCCCTCGAAGAACATTGATATGAGCATCTATCTAGCAATAAAACCATTTGATTTAGTGTGCGTATTTTCTTTCCTTAATTTGCTCCTATAGTTCTTATCTTCGAAGTATTCATGTGGCATTTTATTTCATGCCTGTTATTATTTATTACATCTGATGCAAGGTCTCATCTCTGAGTAAGATGATAAACACCTTCCAGGGCTGGAACTAGCTCCTAGCCAAGACGCCTTGTCAACATACTCAGTAAGCACGTGTGCCTAATTGATTTGCTTATCTCTGAGAAACACTGAAATCTCTGAGGAAGGAAAAGAGAAGGGGAAGAAAGAGAGCAAACCGCAGTGAGTCCCACCAGATAGCCAAGCACAGCTCACTGAATTAAAGCCACATTGCAGCAGCTAGAATGTTCCCTTCATGCACATGAGTTTGCACAGAGAATTTTTTCTTCGTTGAGCTTACAGGATGGCTATCAACTCTAATAGTAACTTCTACAAACCCTGATTCTGGTTCATAGCCTGTTGTGTAAAATATTTCCCTCCTGGGTGGCAGATTTTTATTTTTATTTATTTATTTATTTTTTGAGACGGAGTCCTGCTCTGTCGCCTAGGCTGAAGCGCAGTAGCGCCATCTCATCTCACTGCAACCTCCCCCTCCCGGGTTCAAGCAATTCTCCTACCTCAGTCTCCAGAGTAGCAGGGCTTACAGGCATGCACCACCACACCCTGCTAATTTTTGTATTTTTAGTAGAGCCGGGGCGAGGGGGTGGAGGGTTTCACCATGTTGGCCAGGCTAGCCTCGAACTGCCAACCTCAAGTGATCCACCCGCCTCAGCCTCCCAAAGTGCTGCGCCCGCCCAAAGCAGTAGATGTTTTTAATCATGGTGTTTTCACGCTTTGTTGGCACCTGGCTAACACTGTGCCATTATTTCCTGGACCCTCTTAAATGAATAAATAACCACGGACAACCAACCCAGGAGGTCCCCCTGAGATCGCACCTCGAGCTTCAATCGTGAAGTCACAACAGGGGAGGCTACAGTTGCTAAATCTACCCTTAGCCAGCCTCTGTGACGGCTTCTATTAAGCCTCAGAAATTAAACCCAGAGTCAGCATTTCTCCAGGGCTTGGCTAGCTCCTTTCCTAAGCTTCTAGCTCAAGTATTCAACCAGAAGGAGAGGAAAAATAAATCGACTCTTAGTAATACGATGAAGGTCCCACCTGGAATCAAGGGAGAAGGGAAACAGAATTCCGCGATCACCCAGGAGAGGACATCTGCCAGGAAGACTCTGGCCAAGCTGGGGCTCCGCCAAGGCCCTGCGCACACCGAGGAGCAGCATTTTATTGCTGAGCCGCTGATTCCTCACTTCCAAGTCACTTTGACCCCGGCCAATGAAAACAATAGAAGGAAAACCTGAGGACTCTAAGTAACCTCAGTCGCTGAGTTCCCAGGAGCAGCGGAAAACTCCAAAGGGCAATGCTGTTTTCATGGCAACGCTTGCGCCCCTGGCCTCTTACGAGGAGCCGCAGCTCAGGTCTTTGTTCCACCCTTCCGGGTTAGCAAAAGATGGAAACATTTCTCACTGCCCCTCTGGAGTCAAAGCTTCTCTCTATTTTTTGCTAGACCTTAATTTTTCCTTCGACGATTTCAACTGTATTTTATTTATTTATTTTTATTTCTGTATTTATTTTTGAGACGGAGTCTCGCGCTGTCACCCAAGCAGGAGTGCGATGGCGCGATCTTGGCTTACTGCAACCTGCGCCTTCCGGGTTCACGCGATTCTCTGCCTCGGCCCCCTGAGTAGCTGGGATTACGGGCGCACACTAACATGCCCGGCTAACTTTTTGTGTTTTCAGTAGAGACAGGGTTTCACTATGTTGGCCAGGCTGGTCTCAAACTCCTAACCTCGTGATCCGCCCGCCTCGGCCTCCCAAAGTGCTGGAATTACAGGCGCGCACCACCGCCCAGCTGATTTCAACTATAGGTCTGCATATTTGGGGAACATTGAAACCACTCTTGCATTCTCTCACAGTGCGTTCGCTGTACGCACCAATAATGATGACATTAACAGAATTTAGATGTTAAGGAATAGTTTTGTATTAAGCACACTTATTTTGCACTCTTTGCTTTGCTTTTATGCCCCTCTAAACACTAGTGATTCAAGGACTCATTCTGATTGCAAACAATTTTAAATACATACTAATATTGGCCAGGTGCGGTGGCTCAGGCCTGTAATCCCAGCACTTTGGGAGGCTGAGGAGGGTGAATCGCTTGAGCCCAAGCGTTTGAGAACAGCCTGGGCAAGATAGGAAGTGCCTGTCTCCACAAAAATAAAAATAAAACCCAGAAAAATTAGCCAGATTTGGTGGTGAGTGCCTGTAGTCCTAGCTACTCGGGAGGCTGAGGTGGGAGGATCACCTGCGTCTGGGAGGTTGAGGCTGCAGTGAGCCAGGATCCCCCACTGCCTGAGCGACAGTGAGACCCTGTCTTGGGGAGAAAAAAAATCACAAATATGCAGATTACATTCAGAAGCCCCTCTATTTCTGGCCTTAAATTCCTTCCCTCCCCTAGAAGTTGCCACTGTCAATAGGTTAGTAAATTTCCAGTCCCATTTGCAAGCATTTGTATAGATGTATGGATATGAAATACTTACAATTTTTTTCATATAAATGAGATTATACATCTGTCCTTCTGCAGATTGCTTCTATTGTTGTTGATAATAATAAAAATTTTATTTCAGGTCAATCCAAACAGAAAAGCAAGATCAATCCATAAATGTTTTCAGGTTTCTGCAGGGTGAAAAATGGAACTGTATTATAAGAGAAATACTACTTTCTTATGAGCAGTTTATAGGCTATTTGGGTCAATACTTATTTTCGGGAATTTTAGTTTATAACTCTTTATTTTTAATTATTTTGGATACAGAATAGTTGTACATATTCATGGGATATAGCTTCAACGTCTTATTTATATATATGTATAATATTTTATTATTTTTAAAGCTGCATTATAGTCCGTAAAGAGAATGTAAATGTACTAGACTTAATCTATCAAACTGCTACTAGATAAGCAGGTTGTTTACAAGATAAATTATGATAAATGCTGTAAATACTTCTTTTTTTTTTTTCTTTCTTAGAGACAAAAATATTTGCCCAAAAAATGTTTGCTCTATGTTGCCCAGGCTGGTCTGGAACTCCTGGGCTCAAACAGTCCTCCCATCCTGGCCTTCAGAGTAGCTGTGACTACAAGCGCACACCACCACACCTGGCCGTGAATGTCTCTGAAGAATGATCTCTATTTGCATAAATATTTCTGAAGGTCACATTCCTAGAAATGTGATTGGTATGTCCAAGGACATGTGCATTTTTAAAAATTTTATTGTTTCAGAGGTTTATCCGTGTTGTAGCATTTATCGGTGCTTTATTTCTTTCTATAACTGAATAATATTCTACTGTGTGGCCATACCACATATGTGTATCCATTTATCAATTCATGGATGTTTGGGTTTCTTCCACACTTTATTATAAATAATCTTGCTGTAAACATTTGTGTGCAAGACTCTGTGTGTGGGTATATGTTTTCCTTTCTCTTGGGTAAATACTTAGGAGCAGAATTGCTGGGTCATATGCTATACGTAGGTTTAACTCCTTCAGAAACTATCAAACATTCCCAAAGTACCTATGCCATTTTATATTTCACCAGCAATGAAACAAGGCATTTAATTTCTCCACATCCTAGTCAACATTTGTTATTGTCTTTTTTAGTTATATCCATTCTAGAGGGTGTGGAAATATGTTTTTAAATTGGCTTTATTAATTTGCGCTTCCCCTGATGCTGTATATATAATACCTGCTTCTCTATATCCTCACCAACCATAGTTATTAGCAGTCTTTTAAATTGTTGCCTTGTGAATATTTGTGTAAAGTTATCTCATGTTGTTTTAGTTTGCATTTTCCTGATAGTAGCGAACATCACTTCATGTTGATGAGCCATTTTTATTTCATTTTCTGTGAATTGCCTGTTCACATACTTTTTTTTTTTTTTTTACTAGATTGACATTTACAGACATTCGGTATATAATCCAGATATTGCTGTATATGTCATATGACTTAGTCTGTTACACTTAACCTTTCTTACATTTTTTTTGTACAAAAGCATTTAATTTTCACTAGTTAAATCTGTCAGTTTTCTTCATCATGGATTTTGGGCTAAATGTTATGCTTATGAAAGCTTCCTTCAACCCTAGGATTATAGAAATACTCCCTTATATTTTCTTCCAATAATTCTACAGTTTTGCTTTTATGCTGAACACTAATAAACCTGGAAATTATTCTTACACAGAGGAATATGTATTTGTTTCATTCCAGTTGTCCCCAAACTTTTCACTGAATTGATTATCCTTTCCTAACTGATCTGAAATAAAATTCTGCCTCAATCATTGTAAATTTCAACATGTAAATCAGTCTTTTTCTAGACTTTGTAGGCCACTCCATTGATCAATTTGTCTTCTCTGAGCCAACATTGGTCCCGTTAAATTACTGTGGCTTGAAGGTGCATTTTGGTATCTGGTCTGGTAAATTCTCTTTCATAACTCTTATCTGTAAGGAAAATATCTCAACTAATTTTATAAGTGTAATAAAAATATTTCTGGTTTAACAAGACCTCATAATATAAGAAAAATAAGGTAAAACCACATAAAGCGTTAAAATGGAAAAACAACGATGATTTCACATTTTTTAGTGTCATTACTACAAGCGCAAGGACACTTTTGTCCACTGGCAACTGTGTACCTCTAGTGCCAGATCATCTGTTTCTATTCTTCATCCAAAAAAAAAAAAAAAAAATCAGGCCTCCTTGAAAGGCACACAGTCCTATGTCTTGTGTCAGAATAAAAAGAAAATTAGGATGGCCCCCAACATCCTATTGTTGTAACAAAGTAAGAATGCTGTCATAACTGTCAAAAACAAAAAATAAGCTTGAAGGGCTTCCACCAGCCAAGCTGTAATATTCTGAGTATCTGAAAAAGGAGATGAAAATATAATTTGAGTTTATAAAGGGCCACACATTCATAGAGACTCCAAAAGAAAAAGGAGTTCTAATAAAAAATTAAAATGATTATAGGATATGGCTAAGGGACTATTCATATATGTATGAACATTTTGTTTGTTGTATGAAGAATACACATGTTCGTAAACGAGAGGTATGTGTTTGTTTCCAGGTATGCTCACAGGAAAGAATAAACAAACAAAATCATAAGATAAACTGGAAAAACATAGTAAAAAAAGACAAAAGAAGCCAAGCGCAGTGACACACACCTGTCATCCCAGCATTCTGGGAGGCCGAGGAAGGAGGATCTCTTGAGGCCAGGAGTTCAAGACCAGCCTGGGTTGTAACATAGTGAGACCCTGTCTCTTCAAAAAAACTTTTAAAAAATTACCCAGGCACGGTGGTGCATGCCTATAGTCTCAGATATTTGGGAGGCTGAGATGGAAGGATCACTTGAGTCTGGGAGGTCAAGGCTGCAGTAAGCCAAGATCGTGCCACTGCACTCCAGCCTGGGCGACAGAATCCTGAGCTCAAAAATACATAAAACAAAATCATCATCGGGGTCACATATAATAAATACAAATAAACAAGTCCACTTGATCATATATGATCACAAATTAAAGAGAATCCAGCAGTTTATGTCCAAAGATAAGAAAAAGCCAAATATCCCAGAAACGAGTTCACCACACAGACTTGATGATTCTTACTAGACAGAAATCTCCAAATGATCCTATTTATATGAGATAGTCAGAAGGCATATATAAGTTTTCAGTCACACTAATGGACAAGATCAATAGATCATAAAGGCAAGACAATGAGGTCAGGCTGACCACGCAAAATGAAAGCATATACCATTTCTGGGAGGGACACCAAGTTCCAAAATGAAAGAAAAAATGGTAAGACATTAAAAATTCCATGACCAAGCAAGGCAGAATTAATTATAACAGAAGACTTTATCCAGGGCCCGTGCCCATGATAGCAGCATCTTAAACTGTGCTGCCAGGCCCTCTGTTTTAAAAATCAGTCAACAACCCTTATCTTGCTCCTTTAGTGAGCCTAAATGGGTATTTATTTCCTTTTAGTCTTGATAAAATTACTGCAAGCCCAGGAAGTAGAGCAAAAGTGAATACCTAGGAGAATATGAAAATAAATACAGCCATAGTAGTAGGAAAGTATTTTTAAAAGTATAAAACTGAGCCGGGCGTGGTGGCTCACGCCTGTAATCCTAGCACTTTGGGAGGCTGAGGCAGGTGGATCACCTGAGGTCAGGAGTTCAAGACCAGCCTGACCAATATGGTGAAACTCCGTCTTTAAAAAAAAAAAAAAAAAAAAAAAAATTAAAAGTATAAAACTAATGGACAAATGGCCAGGCATGGTGGCTCATGCTTGTAATCCCAGCACTTTTGGAGGCCAAGGTAGGAGATGACTTGAGGCCAAGAATTCCAGACCAATCTGGGCAACATACTGAGAACTTCTCTACAAAAAAAATAATTAGCAGGCATGGTGGGGTGCACCTGTAGTTCCAGCTACTTGGGAGGCTGAGGCGAGAGGATAGCTTGACCCAGGCAGTCAAGGCTGCAGTGAGCTATGATCACACCAATGCACTCCAGCCTGGGTAAGAGAGAGACTCTACCTCAAAAACAATAATGGACACAAAGCTTGCTTTTAAAAATGGGTGTAAGTTATTTTCAAAATGTGCTAACCATTGTGTTCAACTATAGTCAATATATTGTTTAAGGAGTTTATAAGGTTTCCAACAATCAGATATTCTCAATCTATAGTTGCACTTTAGGCTGTTTGAAGGGATTTAATTAATTCATAATACAGGTTTAAATGCTCAAGAAAAATTGCTGTTTGTTTTCTTTCTTCCTTCCTTCCTAATTCAGTCAAAAAGCCAGTAGGCAGTGCCTGGGTGGTGAAGGTGGCTGAGGAAGGTCAGGGGATTGAGAAAAAATAAATGAATGGCAGACAGTGGAAGCCAGGGTTGTCACTGCTGGAGGAGGGAATGACAGTTTCAGAAAGGGGGAAAGTAATATACCACCAGGATGGGATTGGAGGGATCAATGTGACCTCATGATATTCTATAAATATACATGTAAAAATAAACATCAATGCAAATGTGTGCATCCGTATTTACACTTAGACACACGCACAGATATAGATTGAGGGGGTCCAGGAGTGGCAGCCCTGCAGTAGAAATAAACACACTTTCAATAAATGAGTGAGTGCTCTTGGTACCACGATGAGTGGTAATTATCATCTTGCTAGAAAACCTAGGAGCAACTAGGAAGATATTCAAAGGATCCCCAACTGATAATGAGACTATGTTTTCTAATGAGACAAAACAAAAGTAGAAACTGTGATTGTTAGGCTAGCTCGTAAAGATTTTATTTATCCAAAGACCCTGGAAGTATAAAATACTTCATTTCTTATTATACTAGAAAATGTATGCCAGGTAGTATTAATATTTCTAGTATTTTAAATCTTACTAAACACTTTAATTGCCGTCTTCTTTCAAATCTATTACCAATACTATAAAACACATACACACACATACACACACACACACACACACACACAGAAGTAGGGGTCCAATTAAATGGATTGACAGCCTCAACACGGTCACGTGGGCAAATTGCCTAGTTATTAGGATGCAGCTACTGCTCAAATTATTTTTGTAATCTATGTTCTGCACTGGCTTTAGAGTTCATGGTATAACCTTAGAGATAGTAAATTTTTACTCTCCTGAGTAGATACAATGTTTTAAGAGTCCAAAGACACAAGAAGTTGGGTGATCAAGCTGGGTAATAATTTGTAGTTGAAAAATAAAGGCATAATTATTAAGAGGCTTGAACCTCCCAAGTATTTTAACCAGTAGTATAATGCAATCAGGTATATACCTTTCCAAAGTCTCTTCTTTGAGGAATAACATTAATTTAGCTGAATAAGCAAAAAAACCTCATAATCACACTTCAGACAGGCCATACGTACTGGGGTCAAACACACTCAACAACGGCCCTTCTCAAACCAGGTCCCCCACTGTCCTACCAAACTACCTAAAATTCAGAATACTTTGAGGTGAGGACTGACGGCTACTGCTAACAGGCAACATGGTCTTTTGCAAAGTGTAATTGCCAGTGTCATAAATACCTGAGGATGACTCTGTTTGATATGATGAACTGTCAGCTTGACTCTCACAAGTCATCGGATATAAGCGATTTGGGGGCAAGATTGTCAATTAGGACAGTCATCAAAAGGGAGACCCTGAACCCACCTCTCACCTTTGAACTGAGCCCTGCCCCGTTCTGTTCCAGATGCCCACCTTCAACAGATCAGACAAACATGGTAGCATGGTCCAAGCATGTGGTGATTTTTATTAAGAATAACTTTGGTTCTAAGAATTCCACCCTCAATTCTTTAATACTTTCCATTAAAAACAATTATACAAGAGCAAATACAAAAAATATTAAATTATGAAAAGCAATCCATTAAGGCTCCCTTTATATATATTATATACACTCAAACAAGTCAAGATTTTTCAGAGTAGAAGAATAAAGTTGACTGTTATAGCTTAGAAAGCAACACTACTACTATGAGACTATAAAACACTGAACTATTTTAAGAAAACCACACTGTGGAAAAATGGAGCCATTTTTGTCAAAAAGTGGCTCAAAGCACAAAACTGCTTGGATGTTCAAGAGTCCTAGGGGTTTGCGCTGCACAGTATTTAGAAGTGAGAGGAGGCTGACAGCCTGAGTCAATCAGGCTTGCGAGTCCAGCTGACAACTTCAAAGAGCTTCTTCCC
Organism: Cheracebus regulus; assembly: GCA_963574635.1. Taxonomy (NCBI): domain Eukaryota; kingdom Metazoa; phylum Chordata; class Mammalia; order Primates; family Pitheciidae; genus Cheracebus; species Cheracebus regulus. The sequence continues at coordinate 23,899 of CAUYQU010000101.1, forward strand.
TGCCTATACATTCCACCATTCAGCATAAGACACCACTTTACGCTATTTACAAGTCTCCTTTTGGCCAGATTTTATATTATGAATTACAAATAATTCTGCAGATTTGAGTAATATTAGAGAAAAAAATGCTTTTTTAATTAACCTTTTTTTTTTCGGTGAAGAATGAATTCTAGTTAAGTTCTAGGAACGGAATTGGTCCTTCTAAAGGAAACTGTCAGGGCCCTTGTGAATTTGAGTACGTGGCAGAATCGCTTCAAGAATACAGACCTCAAGATCTAACACCTAGTTAGATAAACAGATATGAGCCAGTTCCGAATCTGCATTTTACAAACAGCGTCACTAGTCCACAGACACAGAGGAAGAACTCTAGTCAATGTGCAATCAGAAGTGGACTTCTCAACACGATCCGTCATCACTTTCTTCTCTCAAAAGGAAGAACGATAGAAAAAAACAGTTATCATTCCATTCTTCGAAACCAAATTACTATAGAGCAACAATTTTTCTTAAGCATCTCTTATTTTATTCAAATAATACTTGCTGATGCGGTAAATAATCCATTTCAGGTGTAATCAACTAACATGTTTCTCTAACTAGCAGTATATTATCATTGCATTTACTTTTGTTCCCATTCGGATTGAATATGGGCCTAATTGTCAACTGCTAACATTAAAGTATTGCCACAGAAAGCTGATTTCTACTATGCTAATTAAGGATTCCAAAGCTCTGGATCCAGCTTTCTGTGAGTTTTCAAAGGAAGTATGAGAAGAGTCTCCAATGCAGAAATGACTGGCAGAATTGTCTCTAAGGAGAGAATACTAAATCCCCCAAAATTCTTCTGTATCATCCAGGCAGAAGGTACCGGTCCCCACTCCGGCAGTTTAAACCTAATTTTGCATGAGAATGCTGCTGTCTGTACTCGGCCCCCTCTGTGAGGAGTGTGCTGCCAGCTAGAATGGGGGAGCTCAGCAGCCCCTCCCTTCCTGTCGGCTGCTCCCCTCCGAGATGCAATACAGTAGTCATCGACATCATCTGTGTCAACAGCACCGTCGCTGAGACACTGGCAAAACAGTCTTTCTTCACAAGAAAAAAAACAAAGAAACGATGAGCATTAGTCAGAAATTTTCAAAGCTTGGAGTCTAATGATATTATCATTAGACATCCAAATGCTATAAATCTTCTGATGAAGCCTCCTTGAGACAATCTAGGCTTACTTCACATTCGAATACCTAGAGAAATCCTCACGGCCCAGCTGGTCATGGGAACCTTCCCCACACTCCTCTGGGAAGAATGAAAAGATGTGGGGCCTTCTACTTTCGATACTGAGGCTGGGTTACAGGGACTAGTTCCACTCTCTAAAGGACTGGAAGATTATTCCACCTAAAAGAACTAGCTCAGCAAGAGATTTCAAAACAAAACTGAACAAAGACCCTCCTAGTAATCAAAGCAATAAATGAACGGACAGGATGTACCTTCTCGGAACTGGAATGTCACTATGTCGTCTACTGTTATCACACAGAGAACCAAAGGGAATGAAAGTAAAATCAAGATGGGTGTTCACAGGCTTTTAAACCTTCTCACCCTGTTTCTAAATTTAGTGCCAATGAGGGTAGTGGCTGTGCTCAACATTAACGATCCTGCTCTGGGGTTAACTGTAGCATGGGTAAAAGTATAAATTAAACAAGAAGATTCTACGTCCTCAAAATAAAATTACAAACAGTGGGTGCACAGATTAAACGTATTTCTAGGTGATCTAAATTACCTAAGCAATAACAAAAAGAGGAATTAAACATTTCTTTTTAGCTTTTAAAAGAAAAAAGGCTCTGTGTCCCACTGAACTTGGACTAGAAGAAAAACCAAGTAGTGCAACTCTCAAGAACTGATTCCAGTGTCCTCTTCCTTTTCTCACTGGTTTGGTTTGTTGGTTCTGGTACGTCTCTAATGGACACAGGTCCATCATTCCAACTTATGTGCGGGGCACTGCCCTTCATTTGGCGAGTAGGAACGGCAACTGTCACAGCAAGGCGTCCACCCAGAGAGTGGGAAAATCAAACCAAATCCTTCTGAAAGTCAAGATTCTCTGCTGGCTGGAATGTTCTCCAGGGGCTTTTGCCCTGAGATTGAGGAGGCACCCACAGACAGCTCTGTGGGGTGACAAGCAGGGACATGCGGGGTCTTGGTGCAGCCTTGGCCTAGGACTCCTGGGCTTGGGCGACTTCTTGGCCTGTTCTCCTGAGATTGCCTTTCACCTTCACAAACTCGGGGGCATTTTCTTGCTCTTCTTGCAGTTTCTGCTTCTCAAGTTCAAGCTAAATGAAATTCAGAAAAGGAAAAATGATTGACAAACCGAGCAGCCTTTCAAAATACTACCCTCTCTTTTCAAAGTCCCTGACAACTTTTTACTTCCCCATGGAAGAAATTCTCTCCTGGTCCCCCACTTTTAAAGAAAAATGGGTGGATAGAGTCTGGGTAATTCTGCACAGAAACAGAAGCCACTTGGCTGCCATTGCAAATAGGACCACGGGATGACAAGAACTGAAAAGACAGAGCTAAGGAAACAAATCCTCAGGTCAACACGCAGCTGCCCTGGAGTCTTGGTAAGGATGAATTTTGTTAAATTACTCCAGCACACTGTGTGAATTCAGGGCCACGTCCCTGTTTTGCTTTTGCCTCTGGGATCTCTTCTAGGTCCTCAGTAGGGTTCTTGTCACTGCCTTGAATGTATTTGATCCCATTTGCTGACATTTGTCTCCAATATTTCTTTCATGGTATAAATGCATACACAAACATGTCTGGTAAATCCTGCCTGCTCTGACACTCCAACACTCGTCAGGACAAAAAAAAAAAAAAAGACAGCTTCCAGGCAATCCCCTTATACCTGCTCCAGCTTCTGCTGCCGTTTTAATAGCTCTATTTCCAAGTCTGATTTCTTCTTCTGTGCTTCTTCTTCCTTCTGCTTTATTACTTGGTCTCGTTTTCTTTTTTCCATCACCTTTTGCAATTCTGGTTTGTTCTGAGGAGCAAGACCCCTGCAAAAAAGCATTAACAAAAATTTTTTTTAAATGTTAATCTAATGGCTACATTTTTTATGAACAGAAATTTAACCTACAATATCAACCACAGAAAAGAGGTCTACAGAATTAGTGTGAAACCCACTAGGCTATAGTAGGCAACATGGTGATCTCAGAAATTCACCAGAATGAAAGGAAGGCAAGAGGAGATCTCCAAAGAGTACATAAAATCCATTCATTCAAGAGAAATGTACTGGCCACCTGCTGTGTGCGAGACACTAGGCTACGTGAAGGAGGGCAGTGAGATGGGGATGCTCGTATGATGACGGTGATGGGTGCCCGTCACAGACACGGAGATGGAGACAGAGATGCTCAGGAAATGATGGGGCTCTGCATAGAGGCGAGGCTTCCCAAAATCTAGCCCCTAATTTTTTTTTTTTTTTTTTTTTTTTTGAGACAGAGTCTCACTCTGTTGCCCAGGCTGGAGTACAGTAGCACGATCTGGGCTCACTGCAACCTCCACCTCCCAGGTGCAAGCAATTCTCTTGCCTCAGCCTCCCAAGTAGCCGGGATTGCACATAATGTGCCACCACACCCAGCTAATTTTTGTTATTTTTGGTAGAGATGGGGTTTCACCATGTTGGCCAGGCTGTTCTCAAACTCCTGGCCTCGTGATACACTCACCTTGGCCTCCCAAAGTGCTGGGATTACAGGTGTGAGCCACCATGCCTGGCCTCTAGCCCCTGATCTTACGTACTAAAGGCAGCCTCAAGACCAGCTAGCACAGAAATCTGGACAGTAAAATGGCCCTGGAAACATTCCCACCCTTCATTTTTCAGATCTGAAAGAGGGTTCTTGTACATTTAAAGGCACATCCAAGGTTATATCATTACTGAAGGATATGGCCATGCAGAGCCTTGATCTTCTAACCCCCAGTCCAGTGCTCCTCCACCGAAACCCTTTCAGGTATCTAGTTTATTATTTACAGTGCAAGCAAGTCAGGCTTCAGGGAAGTTCTACATTTCTGACTGATATATAAGGCAGCCATCTGTCCAAATGGGGAGAAACAAAACCAAACAGGCCATGAACTAGCCACCCTCCATATGAAATAATTGAGGAGTCAAGGGAAAAACATGTCTTAGCATTTTCTCCGGTGTGATCTCTGTCTGTTTAACTGTCAGCTAAAGATTCGCTTTTTCTTTTTCTTTAGGCTTTCTCCCACAGCTTTCCAGGATGCTGGCCAATCCAGCCCACCTCGTTCTTCTTATTGTCTTCCTTTTCACTTCTCTTAGTCAGTCTCCACCAACTCATAAGTAATCTCAACTTGATGTTAAATTTACCAAGAGCATTTAAAAGAAAAATAGGACAAACCACTGAACAGGAAAAGCACTATCAATTTCAGGCAGCACAGGGCGTAGGTGTACACACACCATGCTATGCACAGTCATTCATGCTTTTCTGAACTGCAGGCAAGGAGCACTGCCGCCTACGCCTTGGACTCCAGGATGGGCTGTGTACCTTCCCACACACCTGCTGGTCTGGCTGCTGGTGATTGCTACTCTGTAGACAACTGACAGGGTTGCTTCCTAAATGACCCCAATCAACTACCATGACTAACCAACTAGGAGTCATCTGAGCAACTGTTTAATCCAGTAACAATTTCCAGTAGATGTGCTCTGGCCAGAGAAATTCAACAGCACACTCACCATGATCCCTTTCAAGTCCACACAATCACATCTGTAACCCAGTCCTCAACTGCATACTTCTAGAATTTCTAAAAATTCTGGCATCTCTCCTATCTAGATGTTTTTAAAAATCACAATAAAAACTTAATTCAAAGTTGTAGTTTAGAGTAAAAATTAGTATATTCCAGCCTTTTGTTTGTTTTTTTGAGACAGGGCTCTCTGTTGCCTGGGCTGGAATGCAGAGGCGTGATCTCAGCTCACTGCAACCTCTGCTTCCTAGGCTCCAGCGATCCTCCTACCTCGGCCTCCTGAGTAGCTGAGTCCACAGGTACATGCCACCAGGCCCAGCTCATTTTTTATATTTTTATTAGAAACAGGGTTTTGCTGGGTTGCCATGGCTGGTCTCAAACTCCTGAGCTCAAGCTCAGGCATGAGTGACCACAGCCAGCTAGTGTATTCCATCTTTAATGACAGAGGACACACAGTCAAATTAACGTATGTCTCTAATTTCCCAATTTTCACTAGCAGAACTTTCTGTTAGAAAAAAGAAATGGCCAAATTTCCAGTGAAACAAAAGAGGCAGGTGACTTTTGTGATTTAATTATGGTTTGTTTCATAGTTATCAAGACTGAACAAGAGGGTGAAAAATATGGACAGATTAAATCTTTAATCAGCACAATGTAAGTTGCAGTGTTCAAAATGAACGTGTTATTAACCACAGGAAAAGATGTTTTCAAGTAATCTGAATAAATATTTACTCAGTTTCATGACTATTAAGAAATCTTGATATACGGCCAGGAAAGGTGGCTCACACCTGTAATCCCAGCACTTTGGGAGGCCAAGGCGGGTGGATCACGAGGTCAGGAGTTCAAGACCAACCTGGCCAAATTGATGAAACCCTATCTCTACTAAAAATGCAAAAATCAGCCAGGCGTGGTGGCAGGCACCCATAATCCCAGCTGCTTGGGAGGCTGAGGCAGGAGAATTGCTTGAACCCGGGAGGCAGAGGTTGTAGTGAGCCAAGATCATGCTACTGCACTCTAGCCTGGGCGACAGAGTAAGACTCTGTCTCAAAAAAAAAAAAGAAAAAATCTTGATATAATACTACAGACAGAATTAAGGGATTTAAATTTTAGGATTAAGAATTTAGCTATCTGAATAATTTAAATTTCAAACATTTTTCTTTCCTTACATTTCACTGGCAAAATTAACTTCAACTATTACTAAATTCTTCTGGATTATGCAAAAGCTGCAGAACAGTTGATGTATGGCACATTTGGCTGACACTCTATTGCAACCTATGAATGGGTTTCAGTGTTATATGGTATTCATTTCCCTATCAAAGATTTTATACAATAGTGACACTAAGATAAAATATGTAGCAACAAAAAATTCAGGAAAATGGTGCTTACATGATAAATATTCTCTACTTCCAGCAGTCAAGAAATCATAGAAGTTTAGTTAATATTTTATCACAGTGGATTACTTAGCTTTCTGGGCTGAATGGAAAAAGTCAGGCATTGCCCATATAATTCTGTAAGTCTAAACAGAGCAGAGATAGTGTCGACAGACGGAAATGAGCTTCTCTAAATTTCGTAATTAACCATGATACCATCCCTTGCCTGAGAATAGTTGGTTCTCACAATTCTGACATATACAGCTAACGAGCATTTTCAACCCCTTTATGACAGGATTGCCCACGAGCAATAGTAATTTCCAAGTTGGCTTCTTGCTCAGGGAACTACCTGTGACTACTAAAGTGGGCAAAGCCAATTTCAAAAATAATAAAATTAATAAGTATTCTTTGCAGAAAAAGAAAGGTAATATATCCATATGTTAAATAAAAAGCAAAAGCACATCCAATCTTTCTCCATTAAACAAATCAGAGGAGCACCATCTCTACTGTAAATGTCCTATGTGAACAGTGGCCCAGAGGTCCTGTATCCAACAATCCTTACCTATTCCTACATCCAGAGATAACCATTACCAACAGTTTGGTCTATGTTCCTCCACACTTTCTATACCTATGTGAACATCTTAACATCTGCACAACACATCATAGTACAGGAGTGCCACAATTCTGCCATACCCCTATTGACAAACATCTAGTTGGTTTCCAATTGTTCACTGTTAAAAACGAGGCACTGAGCCTCTGTGGACATTGATAGCTGCACTCTTCTACAAGTATTTCTGCTGGCTAGGGTCATACAAGTGGAATTGCTGGCTAAGCATCTGCACATTGCATATTTTGATAAGTACTGCCAAAGCGCCCTACGAAAAGGCTGGAATGATTTATATTCCCGCCACCAGAGTATGAAACACACGGACAACTTTGAAAAGTACATTTCACATAAACCACTAAACATATTCAAGGGCAGACAGGGAGAGTCCACATTCATTCCACATCTACCTGAACTCTGTGTACCTATGTATTCATAAATGAAGTCATTTCCTCACCTGGGAGAACACTTAACCAGAGGAAAGGTCTGGGGCTCTGCCCATCACAGAACACGCCTGCTCACCTAGCCAAACATCTCCTGGCCCAATTCTTTTTCTTGGGGTACAGGGGAAAGTTGCATTCGAATTTCAGCCCTTGTTCTTTACTCTTACAATCTTCTGGTTTGGTCTGCCTCATTTACATTTCTGGTTTAGTCAGTTTTACCTGCATGGATTCAAATACAAATACTCGTATCCTTATCTCTAGAACTGCCCTCGTCTTTTCCCGTGTAGTACAGCAGCAAGTATTTATTGAGGGACTATCTGCCTAGCAAAGCATGCCAAAAGAATGTCAGCTAAAAACAAGGAATTACAAGCCACTGGTTTGGAAATATACAAGCCAAAGAACCAATTTCAGGGATATTTTTAAGTGACCTATTTATTCCAAAAAGTACTCTCTGTAGAATACAGAATCTCTCCAAATTATATCAGAAATATTCTTATTTTAAAAGATCCCTCCAATAATAATCTTTTAACAACAACAACAAAATGTCTTTTGAAATCTGCCTTTTTATACCATGGTGAACACCTATAGAAACTGAGACCCTGACACAGGGTTTTAACAGTCAGACCTAGTGGCTTCAAGACTTTTAACCTGAAACTAAGACTGGCCCCAAAGATGGTAAATAGAGGAGGAGGATTATATGCTAGAAAGAGCACAGGTTTCCCACTTAGAAGACCTGTGGGTGCTTGTTCTCTTAAGCAGAGACTTGGCCTTTAACATATAATCTCTAAAACATAACTGGAAAAACTGTCTGAACTGCTACGAGCTTTGCACTAAATTCGTAGCTATGCATAGCAAAGGTATAGTTTCCATGTAAACTTATTCTTATTTCCAAACACTATTTCGAAAACTGTTATGCGATCTTGAGATGATTCCTTAACCAGTTACCCTGAGATTACTCACATGAGTGAGGGTAATCTCAAGATAACACACGCTGGGTTACTACAAAGAGCATTGGATGAGACAAAATATAGGAAGACTTGTTATAAATTGAGGAAAGGAAACAGATTTTCATTACAATACCATGCAGTAGTCAAGACTGGTTATTCCTTAACCAAACATGCATATTATTGATGTGATGTGTCCTATTGTTTGGCACTAAATTTTAGAAATGAAAACCCTAGTCTCTAAAAAGTATAAAAAATAAAAGATGAATAAAAGAAACTGAGAAGGTCTCACTCTAAAACCATTGTATTTCTAACAAGTTTCTACCAAACTATGACCTTGAAAACCCTTAAGAGATGAGATATATTCGTTTCATTTTGAAAATTGTCTTTTCTTGTTCTTTTTTTTTTTTTAATGTATTTCCAACTAGACCAAAATCCTTCAAAGAAAAGGAATAAAAAGCAATAGGAAATTACAGATGTTGCCACATAGGAAGTAGAAGATAGACGTGACTAAGCGATCACTTATTATGTTAAGCATTTTCATACAAGCTATTATTTACTTTAATTATTTTTTTTTTTTTGAGAGAGAGAGAGTCTTGCTCTGTCACCCAGGCTGGAGTGCAGTGGTGTGGTCTCTGTTCACTGCAACCTCCACCTCCCAGGTTCAAGCAATTCTCCTGCCTCAGCCTCCGGAGTAGTTGAGATTACAGGCGTGCACCACCATGCCTGGCTAATTTTTATATTTTTAGTAGAGACAAGGTTTCGCCATGTTGGCCAGACTGGTCTCAAACTCCTGACCTCAGATGATCCACCCACTTCAGCCTCCCAAAGTGCTGGGATTACAAGCGTGAGCAACGGTGCCCAGCCTACTTTAATTTTTATAAGAAAGATACTATTATCTCCCACTTTATCGATGAAGAAACAGGTCTTGAGAGGGGGTACCTTGGCCAAGATCATAAGGTAGGCAAAGTTAAATCCTGGTAAAACAGGATTCCTACCATTTCTCTCCAATGTCAAAGCCCATGTCCTCATCTACACCATAGTACTTTAGGGAAACTCAGCATTCTCTCAGGTTAGTTGAGCTGGGCAAACAAGGAGAAGAAAGAAAAGGCCAGACAAAGACAGACAGAGCGGAAGTGTTTTCTCTAAAAAATGTGGAAACAGACTCAACTGCACAAATCTGTAGGTTTTACATCAATATGACCCAAACTACTAAATACATTTTTGCAGAATAATTTATAGCCTATAATTTAGAGGACACTTATTCTGCAAATGTTGGTTTTACTCTGACCTCTATTCTGTCTTGGAGCCCTGTCATAGGTTTCCTAGAAAAAAAAGTTTGAGCTAAAATGTTTCTTGGAGAACAGCTGAGGGACCTGAGACCAAAGAGGTGAAGGTAATCTAAAAATCTGTGAGTGAAAACTGCTACTCTGTTTTGAAGTCTACTAAACTGACGACGTTTCCACCAAAATGAAGACATGACTTCCCAGACAGGATAGGATGGCTTCCAAATTCTGTGGTCTATTTTAGGAACTTGATAGTCTTATTTTGCTTTGGGCATAACAATACCAAATTCATATATTCTTTCTTCTATCGTGTGACAAAGACAGATGGAAGCTAAACTCTTATTAAAAATGATCATATTTGCATTCAATTTAATAAACATTAATCCAACAGCTTCCTAGTATATGCTGGGGATAAAAGAGGAGTAAGCCACATTCCCACACTCTAGAGGGAGAAATGTATTTACAAAGAATTCCTGGAATACGAGTCATTAGTTCTAGCTGGAGTGTACTCTCAAGAGAGAGAATTGCCATAAAAATGCTCCCTTGATCCTCTTTCCAACATGTTGTTTAAGTTTAACCAGGCCTCCCTCCAAAAAGTGACCCTATTGCTGAACTTGATCTGCATATCTTTCAGTTCAACGGCAGACCTTTCACCAGGGCTCAGCAGAGTGGGAAAATCAGCCATCCATTATGAGATCTGAAAATAATCCTAAATGAAGCTTCCTGGTTCTTAAATTGAAAAGCAGCAGCCGGACGCGGTGGCTCACACCTGTAATCCCAGCACTTTGGGAGGCTGAGGCGGGTGGATCACGAGGTCAAGAGATCGAAACCATTCTGGCCAACATGGTGAAACCCCATCTTTACTAAAAATACAAAAATTAGCTGGGTGTGGTGGTGCACACCTGTAGTCCCAGCTACTCGGGAGGCTGAGGCAGGAGAATTGCTTGAACCCAGGAGGTGGAAGTTGCAGTGAGCCGAGATCATGCCACTGCACTCTAGTCTGGCACCTGGTAACGGAGCGAGACTCTGTCTTTAAAAAAAAAAGAAAGAAAGAAAAGCAGCTTTGCATCCTCATTTCTCCTAGTCTCCTGTCTCGCCCAAATCACTTAAAAAGCAGCACACCAGCCTAACATCCAAAATTATTTATGGCACAGATGGAGTCTGCAAAGTAAATAGAAGGTAAATGTTTTCCTGTCCTCCAAAATAGTTAATAATAAAAACTGTGATAATAATCATTTAAAATGCTACTCAAAAACAAAAACATGAGTGGTGTCCTATCTATTAAGTCTAATATGGTTCTAGAGACTTCTCCCCATCATTGACAAATGCCTGATCAGGCAATAGTTACATGATTCCTACACCGCCCCTGATGGAAAGACAAAATTCAGAGATTGTAAATTTAAGAATATATTTCCTTTCTACTTGGGACATTCTCTTCTACCCTAATCCAGCCTCTTCCATCTGGACTTTGCAATATGCATCCATTTTGGGAGGACTGCAGGAGTCTGGAAGCACTGCCGGCCACTGCAGTGACAGCCGTGTGCAGGTGTCAGGCAAGAAATCAAAGACTCTTTGAAGTCTCTGTAAATACAATTAAAATTAAATAGCATTATCTTAAAAGTCCCCTAAAAAAAGACTATGCTCAAGAAACCATTTACCTTTTTTGATTCATAAGAAGTTCTCTGTGAAGATCTTGATGGTTCCGGGAGGTTTTGACAGGATTGATCAGTTTCTGAGGCCTAATGAGTTCAGGATTGTCATCTTCGATGTAGTCTGGCTCAGCCATGATGTTTCTTGGAATGAGATAGGAGTCCTTAGGGTCTGAATCCTCAGGTGGGCTGTCTGCAAGAGAAAGATGAGAAATACTCATTTGCGGTCTTTTCTGCTACGGTTTCTCCCTCACATTCAGAGCTCCACAGATCTGTGCTCACCATCGAACACACGCCACCCTCCTGGGTCCACTCTGGGGCATCACTGACACATCTTCTAAAGCACTTGGAATGTAACTGGAGGGAACAGGGAAGAGAATGGTGGCCTGGTCTTGTCTTGCCCATGACTAAGGACAAGGAGCCCTGTGACCTGACTTCTATCACTGCCACGGACACATCTTGAGTTCCAGTCACACAGGATGCTTCCTGCCACCCTGTCTCCATATCACTTCAGAACAAGCACATGAGTATGTCAGAAAAAAATAAAGTTCAGCCAGGCACGGTGGCTCACACCTGTAATCCCAGCACTTTGAGAGGCTGAGGTGGACGCATCACAAGGTTAACAGATCGAGACCATCCTGGCCAACATGGTGAAACCCCATCTCTACTATAAATACAAAAATTAGCCAGGCGTGCTGGTATGCGCCTATAGTCCCAGCTACTTGGGAAGAAGAGGCAGGAAAATCCCTTGAACCCGGGAGGCAGAGGTTGCAGTGAGCCAAGATTGTGCCACTGCACTCCAGCCTGGGCAACAGATCGAGACTCTGCCCCCACCCCCACCCCCCCCACCCCAGAAAAAAACCACGAAGTTCAAATGAAAATTCTAACACTGGCCCACAATGGCTGCAGTCAGATACATGCGTCAGGAAAGCAAGGCCTATAAACTAAAGCCAACCTCTTGCCTGTCTAACTGGAGTTTGTTAAATATTTCACTGACAGTCATTGGTTATAAACCTATTTAACAGATACAGAACAAAGACAGGAGAGAATCAATCACCCTCCACCAGACCCTAAGAGGCCTAACCTTTCTCCTACCCACTCAGCTGCATATTTCTCTTACCTTATGCATAGCATCGCTGAGCGCCAATCACAATCACAGGACCTAAACTGCTGCTTCGCTGTGCTTCTCCCACCTCTGCGCCACATGGATTCCTAACAGAAAATACAAGGCCAGGTGTGGTGGCTCATGCCTGTAATCCCAGCACTTTGGGAGGCTGATGTGGGAGGACTGCTGAAGCCAGGAGCTCAAGACCAGCCTGGGCAACATAGCAAGACCCCATATGTTAAAAAAAAAAAAAAAAAAGGTTTAAATTTCCTGGTCATAGTGGTGCATGCCTGTAGTCTCAGCTACTCAGGAGGCTGAGATGGGATGATCGCTTGAGTCCAGGAGTTGGAGGCTGCAGTGGGCTATGATTGCGCCACTGCACTCCAGCCTGGGTGACAGAGCAAGAGCAAGACCTCCTATCTCTAAAAGATTTAAAAAAGAAGAAGAAGAAGAAGAGGTTGGGCACAGTGGCTCATGTCTGTAACCCCAGCACTTTGGGAGGGTGAGGCAGGCAGTTCACTTGAGGCAAGGAGTTCAAGACCAGCCTGGCCAACGTGGTGAAACTCCATCTCTACTAAAAATACAAAAATTAGCCAGACGTGGTGGTACATGCCTGTAATCCCAGCTACTTGGGAGGCTGAGGCAGAACTGCTTGAACCCGGGAGGCGGAGGTTGCAGTGAGCTAAGATTGCACCACTGCACTGCAGCCTGGGCAGCAGACCAAGACTCTGTCTCAAACAAAACAAAACAAAACAAAACAGAAAAGGAAAGGAAAGGAAATGTATATCTATCATGCCTCCCATAACTTACTTTGAGACACATTCTCAGTCCACACTGAGTCTGTATTCCCAGCTTAAGTAAGTCCTCAAAGCTGGCTCAGAATAAATCTGTGATTTCTCTAAGTTTTAGTGCTTGTTGTTTCACTTGTTGGTCAACAGGCACCAGACCCAGGTCCTTTATTGCTTCCTTCAGCCTCAGCAAATCAACCTATACTACAAACGTATCAATGCTGACCCTGCACCAATGGCAGAGGTTTCTCGCGCCCGGCACGGTGCTTGCTGGCCTGTGACACTGCTCACTGTCTCCTTCCTTAAGCACTATGTGGGCTTCAACCTGCTCTTTTCCTTCCAGGCCTTTCCCCAAGCATTGCCTTCTCAGAGAGGCCTGCCCTCCTCACTGCCCTGCCGAAAAGTACAACCCTGCCCCCAGCCCTTCCCAGTGTCACCTTCTGTCCACCAAACTACAGCAACATCTTTAGAAAGTTGATGTGAAAATAAAAGAGGATGAGAATCCAAAGTCTAAGTCAACTAAAAAATAATGTAGCTTCAACATTTTTTTAAATATCTTATTACTGTGTGATTAACCCTCAAAATTACAAACAATAAGGCATAGATAATAAGTTACACCAAACGCTCCTCAGACACTATCTACATTGAGCTTCTAAAAATAAGAATGCCCACAACCTGAACGTAATTGAGAAGTACAAACCTCGCAGAGGGTGACTCAGGGAACCCATCACAGCCAGCCTGACTTCAACGCACTGTCCCATGGAAAAATGTGCTCCTAGGCTGAAATCCTAAATGCACACTACACACACCTCTATGCAGCCACAGGAGTCTGAAAAACCAACCACAGTTTCATTCTAGTTAATTATAGACAAGAAGGCTGCACGGTTGCATAAAAGGCTCTGAATCTCTGCCCTACGACATGGATAATCTCCATGATGTCACGCCCAAACAAACAAGTGCCTCTGACCTTGACCTAGCTATTATAGTCGGGGAGGAGCTGGAGCGAATGTGACAGAAGAGCAGGCTGGTGATCAGCAGCGAGGGAAGAGGGCGTGCAAAGGCCATGGGGCAGGAGGGGACTGGTGGGGATGAGCAATGGGGGAGGGAAGGATACTGAGGACAGAGAGTGTGAGTACTTAAAGGCCAGTGCCAGCAGTGCCAGCACTCTGGTCGTCACCCTGAGGGCCATGGGGTGCCCTTTCCAGGTTCTGAGCAGAGAAATGATAAGATCTGACTCATAGGTTCAAAGATTACTCCAGCTCCTAGGTTTAGAATGCGCTAAAGGAGGGCATGCAGGGAGTCAGGGTGGTAGCTGCAAGGGTTATCCAGGTGAGGGATGCTTTAGACCCGCGCAACCATAGCACAGGTGGGCGGAGAGCCTGATTCAAGATGGATTTTAAAGGTGAAGCCTCTGGGACTTCCTGAAGGCCTGGACACGGTGCGTGAAAAGCACAGAGGCATCAAGCACAACTCGGAGGTTTCTGGCTTGAGCAACCAGAAGGCTCCAGCTGCCATGACGGGTGGCTGAAAGAACAAGTCCATCTGGGTCGTGTTGAGCCTAAGATGTCTGATCGACATGGAAGTGGTGACAGCAAGAAGGCAGCCGCTGTCAGCGCTCAAGCCCAGGCGACTCGCTCTCCTTCACCCGACCGACTGGCCCCCGTGGTCTCAGGTTTTGCCTGCCCTCCTCCTTCCGTCCCCTCATCCTGTCCCTCCACTCCACTACTCCCACAACCAGAGATAGCATAAGATGCCCACTCCCAGCCTTTCCTAAAAGGCAGGGTTGGGATACAAACATGCCGTGGGCCTTGCTGCCAGGAGGGAGGCTGGGCTTCCAGTGTGCAGAAGAGAATGGCTCTAGTTCTGAGTCCAGGAAACAGCCCCTCTCCTGGGACTTTTTTCTGAGTTCTCTTTAGATTTAGTTGTTTGGAAGTCTCTCTTCTCCATAGTACCAGTGGGGTGAGGGGCGGCTGAGCCTGTCTCCTATTAGAGAGTCACAGGCCCTGGGAGCAGGTGCAGAAGGGGAGGACTGTGGTGGACTTTTCAACCACAGAGGTGCCCTGCACAGAGGTGTGTATAAGGCATTTAGCATTTCAGCCCAGGAGCAGCACGTTTTTCTGTGGGACAGCATGTTGAAGTATATGTATAGTTGTCAACATGGGCGAACATCTTCCTTTTCACTGGTTTGTCCTTCTTCACAGCTGGAGCTGGGAAAGGGGGCACAGAAGCCCCTCTGAGTCAAGCATGGAGACCTAAGCCTGACCTGGGAACAGGTGGCAGGGTCCCTGCAGCTCCTCATGCACACGCCACACTGGGGGCTGGGAAATGGTCATTTAGTAACAAGGGGGTGAACCGGCCTGGAGCAACCCCATCCCTGAGTCTCTGTACTCAGGGCAGTGGTGGTGGAGAACCACGTGGGATCTGGGTTCCAGCTGCTTCTCAGTGATACCCTATCCTGGAGCTGTGACGAGCACACAATACCATCATGGAGACTTTTTCCACAACTCTCTTCCCTCTGCCAGCCATCTAGCTCACTGCTACCAACACTGGAAAATACAACTCTGGTATAAGGGAACCCTTGCATCTCACAAATCCGATCTTCGAATCAAACTGAAACAAATACTCTTGCTCCCCCGCCTTCCTCCCCTGGCATCTTACAGCAGCAGGGCTCCCTCAGAAGGCATGCTGAGCCTTTTCCCACCTCAGCCCTAGATCTCCACGAAGCCAAACTCACGCATCCTGCAGATCCAAGTACATGCCACATCTGCCTGACGCCTTCCCAAATTCTATGGATTGTTTTGTTCTCTTTTCCTAAGTATTCGTCAATCACCACCTTGTATTACAGCAATGTAGATATAAATCTTACCCTCTTTTCACTGGAAAGAGCATGTCTCGTTTATGTTCCTATTCCTTTGACCCCTTGGACTTGTTCAGTAAATATGACTTAAATGAAGTAACAAAGGCATGGGTGCCCCTGAGCCATCTGGATTCCACAGCCACAGGCACAGTGCAGAAAGCGGGGTTGAGTGGCCAGGTAAATTTCCACAATGAGCATCAAGGAACCCAGGAGCCTGCGAGTAAAGACGTGGTGGAAATGTCTGGAGGTGTAAGTACTTTGCAAGCAAATGTTACCATTGACACAAGACACGGTTTCTAGAAATAAACACAAAGATAATCTCGCCGCAGTCACTTCACTTGTCAAGTAACTTATTCAAAGTAGTTTATTTTAAATGTTATCAAGTCAATTAAGGAAAACCAGGACCAGCTCAGTGAAGGAGAAATAAAACTGGTTTGAGATCTTGGACAAAGCTTAACTTCCCTGACCCCCAGTTCTCCTATGTGTAAAATAAATGTTGTAAGAATTGAGGAAAATATGTATGCAAGGACTCTCCAAAATCCCTGGCACAAACATGAGAACTCAATAAAATGAAGCTATTTGAAGCCCAACTATGCGATCAACAACATTACAAATTTTGTTTAGGGGCCTGGGGAACTCTGTAGAAGAAACTGCTTCTCTAGGTTTTGATTCATTAAAAAATGTCAGTTCAATTGAGTGACCCACAGATGTTCTCACTGATAACATTCAATGGTTCTTAGACCCATTCATGCAACTACCGTAAGTCGCTTCTGAAAAGCATAAAAAGCTCTGTCCATCACCCTGCCAAGGTGCTCCATGAAGTTCTGAATGGCTCCAGTCATTCGGAGTAGGGCAAGAAACAGGCAGGCCAGATGACCAGGGCCTCTCATGCTGTTCCGATTGGAGGCAAAGTTTTAAGCTGATGAATAGTAACAGAGAATTGTGTTTTAGACAGACACACTACGCGCTGAAAAATGCTGCCTGATGAGAATTCTACCTTTAATTTCCACTAAGCAACACACGGAAGTCATTATTCAACTCTACTACCCCAGAGGGTAAGGAAGTCCCCTCCTTACAGACAGATTTCCAGTCTTTGCTTTTCATGTTTTTCCCTTTCCAAATTTCACTCTGGGCCCAGCTCTCTGGCCATCCCAGGTACTTCTGTTGACTGCTTTCCAGAGGTGAATTTCCATTCACTCGGAAAACTTTTGCAACTGGGCTGATAAAGCGAACACAGACCGCAGCTGGCTTGCCCCAGCAGATTGCTCTGGCTCCACACCTGCATATTTCTACATCAAACAGATAAATTAAATTCAAAACCTAATCCTGTAAGATTTAAATGTCAGAATTTAGAGATTATGCTAATTTTCATGTTTACCTAAATATTTAAGACCTAATTCTATCTAGAAGCACTAATACTTGAATCCTTTCTAAAACAATCTCTTGGCACATGACGACATGCACAGTTTACAGGTGTGCTACCACCAACCAAGGTGAAACAAACTTTTAAACTGACACGACTTCCAGAAAGTTAAACGTAATTCCAAGATATTTTTGGAGAATCTGTTTCCTAAGCTGTCTCTCAGATTCTGGCAGCCCACTGTCAATACCCTGAGAAACCCATGTTACATAAGGTGGAGGCGGCAGACTCCAGGCTGGGTCAGCTTGAAAAGGGAAAGACGCCTCTTGGATCCAAAGCATCTCTCTCAGCACCCACAGTTCCCAGACAGGCAGGAGCCTGAGTTCCAGTAAGAATTTTTTCCAAAGGGCAGTTGGTTTCATCTGACAAACTCCTGACTTGCCTGGCACTAAGGCAAACCTAAAAATTCCACCTTAGACCAGGAGACAGTCTGGTATTCAAAGGTAACAGACAAGTGCCCAGAGGACTTCTGTGGCCACCAACCTGGTGCACACCAACGCTTAAAAACAACATCCCACCAGAGTCATCTGCGTAAGTGCAGAAATGTTACTGTTTCATACTCTGCCAAGCTCCACTATGGCCGTGGGACAGTCCCCTGTGGCTTCCAGGACTGTCATTTAGAACAAGAACGAACTCAAGAGCTTTGCTGCCAATATGCTGTTGGACAAATGCCCAACAGTGACACCCTTGGGAAAGTATCAAATTCATTTTCTCATCAGTTTTTTCATCCCCCAAAAACATATTTCTACAAATCAGGCACATATTTTATATCTGGAAAATGGCAGAGGAGGAGGGAGTGAGTACTAAGGAGGGCAAGAAACAGCTGACAGACAGGACACCTGCCAAGATCAACCAGAAGCTGGCCCAAGTGACGGGGCAGCGACCAGTAGGTGGCAACGGCTTCTCAACTAACGAAGGATCCAGAGCCGGACTGGCAGGTCCCCTTTCCTTAGGACAGCCAGAGCAGAGCAGCCCTGCCCGCCCTGCCCTCCTGCACTGTGCTCAAAGCACACCCCAAAAGCATCTGGCCATTCAGAGAGATGTGGCAAAAGGCATCCATCTTGGAGTTGGTGTACATGTCACCTGGGTGGTATATGTAAGCTTCCCCCGTCATTTGGTCCTCACGTAGCCCATGAGGTAGGGGTCATGACTCCCCAGTCTTCGAATGAGGCTGACAGCTTCAAGAGCATGGGTTTGAGTGGGGCTGCCTGCATCTGCGTTCCAGCTTCTTCACTTACTCTAAGAGTGATCTTGGGTAAGAGCCCTCACCAGTTCAACAACCATAGCAATAAAAATGAAGTGGAAGATCTCACAGGGCTTCTATGAGGAGTAAATAAGAAATGCACCAAATGCAGTGCCTGCAACACAGTAAGCCTTAAACATATGCCACCTGCTAGTAGCACTGTCATTGGCAACGAACGAGAATAAATTAGTAACAATAACACTGTCACTGCTGCCCAAGGTTACCCAGCTGCCAAAGGGCAGGACCAGGATCTGACCTTGAGTCCGTGTGATTTCAAAAGGAAGCTCTTAAGCATTCCATGGGCTGGGATGACAGATGGAGGAAACAGGCTTGACATTAACAGAATGATTTCCTGTCTCTAACAGGACTTCAGAAGCCTTCTAATATCACAGCTTAATCATCTCAAACAGAAAACGTTTTGCAAAGGATGACACTAAAGTGAGATGGGAGACAAGAAAGACACATTTCATGAAAACGTATTAACATAAATGTTTCTGTAAGAATGTTCATGGCAGTGCCATTCATAATAGTCCCAAACTGGAGTCAACTCAAATGTCCATAAAAAGTTGACCGGGTAAGTAAATCACGGTGTGCTGATACAGTGAAATACCATGCAGCAATGAAAATGGACCGACAATTCTGCAAGCAAACCACAGCTAAATCTTACAAATACAATGTTGAGCAAATGAGGCCAGAGGCAGAAGAGTATATATTGCACAAGTCCACGTACATAATGTTCAAAACTAGGCAAAACCAGCCTTTGAAAACCAATCTTTGATGTTAGGTGTCAGGATAATGGTTATTTGGGGAGTGAATAGATGGCAATAAAAATGGGGCTTCCAGAGTCTGGATAAGATTGTTTCTGGAAAATACAGATTCTTGTGACACAGGTGTGTTCCCTCTGAAAATTCACCCTCAATCGGTACACTTTTTTGCATGCCCACAAAGAGTACATGTTCCATATCTATGAAATTGCTGTCCAGAGTCACTAGGTTGCGGCTGCATTCTGACAATTCTGTTATTTCATCCATCTTTAACTGTGTACAGTCCATGGGAAGTTATACAGCATAATGGAAAAAAAGCGTCAGGCCTGAAGACCACCCATCTTGGATTGGAATCCCTGGTTAGGTAACTCATCAGTAATGTGATTTTATAAAATAGTTTAATCTGAGTCTTGATTTCCTCAACTGGAAATGACAGCCAGTACACGTGCATGTGCGCAGTTGGTCTAAGCATTCACGAAAACTCACGGACAATATCTACCGTCCACAGTACTTGACCACATGGCAGATGCCCAACAAAGTGGGCAAACAGTCCCAACAAACTAATTCATGACTCTAAGTCTCCGTTACTTAATGCTCCATCAACATAAAAGTGAATGACATAGACCACAATTACACTAGTTTAAGACAAGGAAGAAAAAGGACGAACCCAATCTTGGCCTCCGTTCATTTTTCCAAAGTGGACAGGGAAGGATGACAAAGAGGGGACAGGGAGGGAGAAAGTGTTGTGGAAGAAAGACAATGACTGCAGCAGGACTTCAAAGAGGCTTGTGCCAAAGCTGGGCACCCAAGACCCAGATGCTGTCAGAAGAAAGTAAGGCTGATGGTCAACCAATGAGTTTGGCTTGCTTTCCATGGAAACTAGCAAATCCCTCCTGCAACTAAATTTCTTCTGCCTTCTACCTTCCCAAGCCTGAATCTTGACTAAAAAGAGGCATTTTCTATATTGTCCAAATACAGCATGATCAAAGCCAAAGTTAAACAAACAAAGCACTTCTTGCATCATCTAGTTTTGCCAGAAAGTTGGATAGTCAAACAAACTTAGAAAAGACTGAAGACAAAATAAACAGAGAAAATGAAAACAACAACAAAAACACTCTAGGGTTTGAGAACACAAGTCTCTAGATAGAAGAAAACTAATATAAAATAAATAAAGATTCATTAAATCCCTGGCTCAGGGGAGGCAGTAAAAATGGTTTAAGAGGTGAATAAAATCCTTCAAGGGTCCACAGCCAACGTTGTACAACAGCCCCTTGTCTTGGTAAGAGGCTGATCTTGGTGATTTTCTTCACTCAGTTGAAAGTCCTAGGTAAGACGCAAACCCTGCACACTCACTTCCTCCACTCCTGTGCAGATTCTAGAATTCCCTGGCAGGCTGCAGAACTACCCTCATCCTGTGAGTAGTTCATGATGGGAGGGAAGAATGTCCCCGAGGCTCAGCCGACAGCAGCACATCTATGTGAGAAGTGAGGAGGGCAACCAGATGCCCACCATCTCCACCGTATGGAGGTGACACACAGCCAGAGCCGGCTCTACTCTGCAGTTCTGGATGTCCCAGCTTAGTCAGTGCCATCTGAAGCCCATAAGCACAGAAGGTTTATCAACCAAACAAGTGCAATTGGGCTTATTCCCAGGACAATGGCTGGGCCTGAGAACTATTCTAGAGAAATTTCACCCTGAGAAGGGCCTTGGCTAATGTTCCCCAGACCAACTGCTACCTAGGGGCTGGCAGTGTCACTTGGCCTGTCAGGTGCTTTTTCTGGTAAGAAGTCCCTGTGCTTCTGGCCCTCAAGGTCTGTTCCCAACAACTGTGATCCGTGGTCACTCACAGAAAACAAATGTCATTCTTTAAATATTCACAGGAAGCAACATGTTGCTATCTGCCTGACAGTCCAATATGGGGGGCTTCCCTCAGGCCATGCAGGACTCCCTCCTTTGGTGACACTCTCCTGGGCCTCTTCTGGGTATGGCACCGGTGTCCATCTCCTTGCTGATGCAGAGGCAGCCCTGGACCACCCTCTCTCTGTCTGCCCCAGCTTTCTGCCCATGCTTCCTCTTCCCTCCCTTTAGTGCCACCAGAGGTCCAGGCAGAGGGCCACAGCCCTGTCCCCTTCTCTCAATCATGCCTCTGGAGACCTCACACACCTTTACCCCTTCTGCTACGTGAGCTGTTTCTAAAGCGTGTATGAAGGTCGTTCCTGTCTTCCCGAGCTCTGGCTCTGAAATTCCAACTTCGATCTCGAATGTTCACCTCAGGATCAATGGTGAGCTCCACATGACTCACCATTTACTGAAGGCTCCGAGGTGCCACACTGCCCAGATGCTGGAGAGGACACTCAGAGGGCAGAGCCAACCCCACCCCTCAGGGCTTACACTGTAGCAGAAGTCATCCAAGGCAAATCTGAGTTGGAGCTATTGTTTTTCAAAAGCAACAGAGAAGACACCACACGCCATTCTTCCACTGAGAAAGAATCCCTCGCCATCTTCCCTTCCTTATTTTTCTCAAAGGTCCTATCACACAGGGTTCAACCCTGAGTACAGGATGGATCATCAGTTCCCTTCCGTAAATGCATCTGAAAATCGTCCCTATCACCAGTCGTTCTTCTCTCATCCTGGGAATTGTGCACTTGGCTTCTCCATGGCCTCTATCCCCTCCGGCTGCCTTTCCCTCTAATCCATCTGCATCCTCAATCAAATCCAATGAGCTAACTCATTTAATCAGATCAGGGCCGCCAAGCCGAGCACCAGTTGTCACCTCAGGAGAGGATGCTAAACTGCTTGGCCTTCCGTGGCCTCAAACTTCTCGAGAGCGAGTCCTCAATCACCTTTTCAAATGAGTGGTTCTTAACTTTCTGGCATCAACTCCAGTCAACCAGTACACACCGAGCCCATGTGCATTCCCATCTCCACCTCCGCTCCCAATTTCCTCTTGGGCAGAAATCCCTGCCTCCAGCCAGTAAAACTCCAGGCACCTTGCAAAGACCAGCTCACAGCCTGCCTCCCCCATCTTCCCCGGGCCTCTCCTCCAGAGACATCTCCTCTGGTTTGAACTGCTAGGGAAGACCGCACTGGACGCCCCTTGCCCCAGGCACTTCCCCTCCCTGTGAGCTAATTTCCCACGTGTTTCCACGTTGTCTCCCCTTGAAGGGCACAGAAGTGAATCTCTGCAGAAGGGAAAAGACCTCTTGAGTGATTTCCATCCTCTCCCCTCTGCTCTGGCATGATGACTTGTACATAAGACATACAAAGTAGCAGTGGCCACACAGTGACTAGCAGACACAGAAGAGCTAGGAGAAAGCTGGAGCCGCTGACTCCTTATGCCTCTGGGTGACCTCAAGAGGCCTGCAAACCTCTGGTCATTGCCTCTCCCAGCCCCAGGCTGTATGTCACACTGTATGCACCTTATTAAAATGTACTGAATGGGCCAGGCATGGTGGCTCACACTTGTAATCCCAGCACTTCGGGAAGCTGAGGCAGGCGGATCACTTGAGGTCAGGAGTTTGAGACCAGCCTAGCCAACAAGGTAAAACTCTGTCCCTACTTTAAAAAAAAAAAAAAAAAAAAGCCAGGCATGGACCACCCTCTCCCTCTCCCTGTTCCAGCTGTAGTCCCTGCTACTAGGGAGGCTGAGACATGAGAATCGCTTGCACCCAGGAGGCAGAAGTTGCAGTGAGCTGAGATCACACCACTTTGCTCCAGCCTGGGCAATGCAGCGAGACTCCATCTCAAAAAATAAAAAATAAAAATGTAGTCCCAGCTACTCAGGAGGCTGAGGCACAAGAATCACTTGAACCCAGGAGGCAGAGGTTGCAGTGAGCTGAGATCGCGCCATTTCACTCTAGCCTGAACAATGCAACAAGACTCCATCTCAAAAAACAAAAGTATCAAATGAAAAGGATAACATGGGCGGCTTAGAGTATCCAAATGGAGGAACTCACTCCACCAAATCTTCCCTGGCTCCTCCTCAGTGTTTCTCCTTTACATTCCTGCAGGACTCTGTTAATACCTCTTCTAGGATATGCTTCTATTAAAATGAAATTTAAAGCTGTCTTCTTTCTCACACTAAGCCCACAAAGGGAAGGCCTCACTCGCACTCATTTCTTATCCTCAGAAACATATCAGTCACACTTAGTGGTCACCTGAAATTGACCAGATAATGCTCAAGTGATGCTCAGGAGGGCAGACAATAGATTTCCAAAAAAAGCCCAAAAACAGATAGGGGAGGTCAACCTATGCTTTACACCAATTCTCTGTCTTCAATTGATTTTGAAAGGCATCAGAACTAGTAAGACATACATTCTTCTTAACACATACCAGTACAGAGAACCAAATACCCATCTCTCTAACCAACAGACTTGCTTCCTCTTCAATAAGATGGCTCAAAAAAAAAAATCCTCACTAAAAGTCTGTAACATTAATTGCTGTGTATGAACAGTGAGTCTTTTGTCAAAGAAGGTAACTTATACTTTTGTCTGGTGGGAAAGAGATATATTAGTACATTGGCTTACATAAATATTCCTATGAAATAACTGGTAGTTCTTTAATATGCAGCACAGTAATCTGTAAAAACTTTTAGGCAATTGAAATCCTGCCCAATTAATGGATTTCTTTAATAACTGATTACCTTAAACTCTTTGGGCTTAAAACTGATAAATTACACTTATCAAATAACATTTGATAGATGACTATTAAGTGATTTGGAGTTTCTCTCTCCCATGTAAAGTAGCTTGATGAAATCTGAAATTCAACAACTCTTGATTTTACCAGTGAAGAATGTTCTGTGGTCTAACAGTGTCACCCAGTGGTAAAAGGCACAGCTTATATTCAGGGGAGCTGTTGCTTTTTAAAGGGAATAACTGTCATATGTGTTTCTTTATTAAAAGGAAAAGAAAGGGACAGAGATCCAAGATGGCCGATTAGCAACAGCTCAGGAATGTAGCTCCCAGTGAAAGCGCAGAGAACGAGTGGACGCCGCACTTTCCGACGAATTTTTGTAGCCCACAGACCGGGAGATTCCCGGCAGAGGAGCCACATGGGTCGCCAGC
>CAUYQU010000102.1:0-25104 GCA_963574635.1 Cheracebus regulus
TCAGATGATGACTTTAGGGATCCTTTAAGGAGGATAATTGATTACCTGACAAAGAACTTGTAGCATTTCCTCCACACAATGGAAGAGAGAAAAACAGCAACAATCAGCTCTTTTGAGCAGAAAAAGAGCATTTTTCAGAGACTAAAGTTTATAACAATGGGAGCCCAAGGAAACACGAATACATCTTGCCTTCTTGACAAATAAGATTTAATTAAGACAATCCTCCTGCTGGAAAATCAGGGCTTGCCTGTGCCGAGCAGGGAAAAGCGACAGGCTCAGGAGTGAGAATCTCCTTGAAATGCCGTCCTGTGTGGCCTCTTAATTATTCATGAGCATCCTTGTCACTGAATTTCATGGTTTCACCTATTTTTAGTTATTGTTTTTACCCCAAATCCTACTTGTGTTACTTCATGACATAGGTAGTGCGTCCAGGATAGGCACAGATGAAATGGAGAGGTTTGTGCTCACCCCTGAGGAATTCCAACAGTGTGGTTAGCACTTTGCAGGTGGGCTGGGAACTCTGCCGTGGGAAGCAGGGGTCTGAGAGCAAGGTGAGCAACACCATCTTGTTCTTGGAACTGAACCGGAGACAGATCAGCCAGGAGAAGCCCCAGGACCCTGCTCCCATATGCTCACCATGGGCAGGCAGCTATTTGCAGGAAGATGCCTCAGTGAGCCCCAGGTTCCTCATGAAAACCTATAGCTCCATTAAAATCTGCACTTCCTGGCCTGGGCTGCTTCCCACTGTATGCTCCTGAAGCCAAACACCTTCGTTCTGACCCCTTGGCAGGTCCCTGCATACCATATCCCTCCCCTTCTGCCCCACCATGTCTCAGCGGCTTCTCCTGGCTGCCCTGCCTCCAGTTCAGTCCCAAGAACAAGAGGGTGTCGCTGACCTGGCTCTAAGACCCCTGTTTCCCATAGCAGAGTTCCCAGCCAAGCATTTCCTGAAAATCAGTCTTCTCAGATTTTCTCCTGAGATGTGGCCAAGGCCCTAAAACAGAGGTCGGCCATTGCACCCAGAGTCCTACCAATGAGACAGGCCACGGTGGGAATGTGGAGGAAAGGATCAGCCCCAGCCAAGGAGGCCTTCCCATGGGCATGTCCAAAGAGAAAAATCGGACCTCATCACACTGCAGAGGCTGCCCTTGGCCCTTAGGATGGTGTCCAAACCCCCACATGTACCAACCCCCTCCCCCTACAGTCCCATCTTCCACCACTCACCACTATGTCCACTTGGTCATGGCCACCCTGACCTCTCGGACAGACCAGGCTTCCTGGAACCTCAGGGCCTTGGCACGTGCTGGCCCCTCCTCCTGGAGTATTCCCCCACCCCCACCCTGATCCCAACCCAGTTACCTCCAGGAGCCTCATCACCTGTCAGGTCTCAGATGAATGTCACCTCCCTGGGGGATTCTCCTGTGTCCTCATCACCTCCTTGCCCAGGTCCAGGGCCCAGGTCAGGTCCCCCAAATCCCCTCTTATCACACTGTGGTGCCTCACTTTGAGAGGAAGCACTTATCAAATTTAGGGCACCCTCCCCAGGGGCTCCAATATCCAGGGGCTACTCGGGAGGCTGAGGCAGGATTAATAACCTCCAGGGGCTTGTTATCAAATTTGGGGCTTTGACCCTATGCTGAGACCACTCCCACTCCTCAGCACTGTCCCGTGACTGTGCCCCTGCCTGAGTCCCAGGACACTCATTCAGTGGGTCCACAGATATCTACTGAATGCTCACTTTGTCCAGGAAATGTCCTGAGAACTAGAGCAATGTTCTTGGTCACCAAGTAGCTCAGGAATCTCAGACACGTGAGAATGCACATTCTGGTTGAGTGCACTCATCAGAGAGGAGAGGCATGCCACAGTTTACAATAAAACAGGCCTCTCCTTTGCCATCCAGGCACATGCACAAAGAAGACACAGTGAACAGTCAGTATTTCACCCAGATTCAGGCAACACGCCTAACCCATGCTGTATCCTCCCTGTGACACAGGAACAGGGAAGGGTGGAAGTTCTCTGGCTCCTTGCCTCCCAAGCTCGTCTGTGGGAATGCACCTTGGTCCCAACCTGCCAGGGAAGAACCACAAACCCCCCTCAGCCAGCAGGAAGCTGTCCCCACCCTCTTCCCCATTTGCCCCCTCATTTCCTCCCCTCCTCCACTGACACTCCTCAACTCCCTGGACTGTCCACTCTGCCCCAGACCCTATCTCTTCTGGCCCCAATGTGGCATGACGGTCAGTCATTCCTGCCTGGTCCAGAGCTGTCGATGAGAGTGAGAGTGAGGGGAGAATAGGACCACCCCAGAATAACCTGGCCTCAGAAAAGAGAATCTAAAACACCATTAGAGGGATCGCCTTGTGAAGTTTCAACTGCCAGCAAGTCCCATCCACCGACTCTATCTTTCCACAAACAGCATCTGGCTTCTTCCCGGCCTATTGTTACCAGAATCTCAAGATGCCAGACCCCAGGAAATGTGGGCAGAGGGGCACTGATCTGTCTCATCTGCTTGACTATTTGATTAATATCCTTCTCTGCTCTTCCCTCCCCACCATTTCATCATCAGGCCTAGTCCCATGCTTCGCCTGTCACAGGAGCTGCACAGATACTTTCCTGAATGAATGATGGACACTTTGGTTTGGGCGGGGCTATTAACTTTTTGACCTTGGGATGAGCACCATTTCACACTTTCAATAATCAAGAAATCTTTAATTATAATTCATTCATCAAAGGTATTTTTTCTTTCTGAGATGTTGATTTAGTTCCTATTTTTGTTTCTCCATCCATTTGGGAAGTAAACAGCAAATTGCCTGCGTGTGGAATGTATTCAGTGGAGCTGCCTTAATTAGCTAATTTACTCATGTCTCACTGGAGAGCAATCAGAAAGAGTCCTTGTCGGTGCTGTTTAAGTTTGCAAAAGTGCCCTCCCTTTCCATAGCCGCAGGTGTCCTGGGTGGCTGGGACTGGGGAAGGGACAATGGATTCCCACCCACTCACCCTAATTTCCACACCTAGCACTGACTCCATTGTAACAGAGCACTGGACAAAGTCTTACTGTTCCTAAGATTCTTCCTCAGGAGCATCTTCAAATTGTGGAGGAAGCCCCTGAGTTTATGCCTGTGGAGCTCTGAATCCTGTAAAGCACTGGCCAGGGAGGGGGAGGCTGCACCCAGACCAGACCCACTCCCAACTTAGGGCTCACTCCAGCCACCAAGTCCCCCAGGGCCTCCGCTCCTCACTGTGAAGCAAGGGGTGGAGCTCCCTGATGGGGAAGGGTCCTGCCAGGGTCATGTCCTGTGAACTGTGTAAGAAGCAAAGGAGACAGCATCTGCTTTCCAAGGCCCGCCCACTGGACCAAGGCTCGGCTTAGGTGAGAAGGCCAGCCTGTCCCTACCCAAGTTTCAGCTCAAGGGGCACAACTTTTCCTGCTACAAAGCTTCCTTTTACAAACAGGTAAACCCTGGTTGGGGTATTTTATTTTTATTTTGAGACAGGGTCTCACTAAGTCCCCCAGACTAGAGTACTGGGGCACAATCATGGCTCATTGCAGCCTCCACCTTCTGGGCTCAAGTGATCTTCACACCTCAGCCTCCCAAGTAGCTAGGACTATAGGCACACACCACCACACCCAGCTAATTTTCTTATTTTCTGTAGAGACAGCTGGTCTCAAACTCCTGGGCTCAAACCTAGGCCTCCCAAAGTACTGGGATTATAGGCATGAGCCACTATGCCCAGCCAAGGATTTTTTAAATCTCTGTGTCCAGGTAGCTTGCCACCAATATCTCCTTATGGCTGATTAGCTTAATCATATTTCTTTGCTGAGCATCATCATATGAAATGCCCAGTGTTTATTTTGTGGCCAAGGGACAGGTGTGTGGTTTCTCTAAGCTGATTTTCTTGCCTCTTAATGATTGTCAATGGAAGGAGATGAATAATGTAAAAGCAAGTGCCTAACACAGTGCTTGGTTCAGACATGCTAATCAATAAATCCCTTCCTTCCATTCTGCCTCCCATCTTTCCTTCTTTTTTTCTTTCCCCCTCACAGAGGCAGCAGTGGTAAGAGATATATTTACAGGGCAGTCAAAGGGCCAAAGGTTTGTCCCCAACCTCAATACTTGTTTCTTTCTTTCTTTTTTTTTTTTTTTTTTGAGACAGAGTCTTGCTCTGTCACTCAGGCTGGAGTGCAATGGTGCAATCTCGGCTCAGCACAACCCCCACCTCCTGGATTCAAGCAATTCTTTGCCTCAGCCTCCCAACTAGCTGGGATTACAGGTGCCCGCCACCACAACCAGCTAATTTTTTTGTATTTTTAGTAGAGATGGGGTTTCACCATGTTGGCCAGGCTGGTGTTGAACTCCTGACCTCATGACCCACCTGCATCGGTCTCCCAAAGTGCTGAGATTAGAGGTGTGAGCCACCATGCTCGGCCAGTGTGAGTGTATTTTATGTGTGACCCAAGACAATTCTTCTTCCAGTGTGGCCCAGGAAGCCAAAAGACTGCACACCCCTGGTTTATACAGCCCAAATGTAGAGCCTTTTTTCCTCGTTCTGGGATGCTATGGATGATCATGCATTATCTCTGGTTTTCATGACTCATCTCCTAGGACAGTGCACCCTTCTTGTTTGTTTCTCGTGATATTGACGTGTTTTGAAGATTTCATCATGTACCAGAAAATTAGTAAGTCCTCAAAGGGAACAATCAGAACAAATCACAAAGCAGAAGCTGGAAGAATGGGGCTCCCACTGGCCAGATGTAGGCATGTAAGAACATAAAACAATTTCAGTGGTGGCCGTGAATGCATGGAAAAAAGCAGAGCCCCTGAGTCCATAACCACACTGAAAATAATGACTGAGAGAAGTGACAGTTCTTCCTGGAAGAAGGCTGGCTAATAAATATATGAAACCGAACAGAGTTAGAAAATCACCATTTGCAGCCATCAAGGTCATCATTATACGAAGACCATCCGTGGAGCAAAACCACTGGGGGAAAGATTTTGAGAAACAGGGTAGCCCCAAGGTCCCAAAATATCACCACACATGTTATTTGGCAATTACAAAGGAAAAGGGGTCCTTTACAACAGAGAAATCTGATGTCCAGCACCTTAACCAAGCACCCAACTCAAACTCAGCACAAAGGATGAACAGAACTCACAAACCTCACTCCCGGCTGCAATGAGCTGGGGGAAGGCTCCTTCTACAGCAATCCTGGCCACGGTGTTTGGGCTGAACCTTCCCCAGGGAAAGAAGCAGACTCAGCCAGACTGCGAGCCCTCCTGCAGGCCAGTAGTCTGTGCTCCCATCTAACCTCACTCAGACAGCCCACAGACACTCCATGCTTTCAGCTCTACCTCCTGCCTGGCCCTGTCCTGGAGCTGGAGATGTGAAGATGGACGCTTTGCCTTCAAGGATGGGGAGGATCCTCAGGAGCCTGTGTCAGGGTCTTTGGCACTTGGACAGCTTCCAATACAATTGTGACTCCTCTGCCAAAGGAAGAAATGAAAATACACATTATGTGTTGTTTCTTCTCCTGAACAAACCAGGTGGAACAGTTTCAAAAAAAAAATCTGTTGCTAGAGGTGCACTCAGGAGCAATTTGTGGGCTCTTGGTCATCCTATCAAGCAAGAAGCGGTGGGTAATAGGGACCATTATCGTCGCTCTGCCATCAGGATTCATGACTGCAACATCAAAAGGCAGCTATACAGAAGCATCGGAAAAACACCCAGTGTAATGGGAGCAGCAGTCCAAGCCCCTCTCCAGAGCTGCTGCTGTTGGAAAAGCCAACTTGGCTGCAAACAGCAGCAACAGGCTTCAGAGTCAGCCTGGAAGCAGCAGGAGGTGGAGTCTGCATCTGCCAAATCAGGGGTGACTTTGCCTGGGATCTGGGTTCTTTAAAGATGCCAAATATCCATCCCAGAGGACTGCAGAGGCAGACCCAGGAGGCACCACTCACTCAGCACATATTTAAGCAGGGCCAACTGTGCGCCAGGCACAGTTGTAGTCTCTGGGCACAGCAAAGAACAAAACAGACAAAGACCCCTGGCTTCAGGGAGCTCCCGATCCACAGAGGAAGACGGACGACAAGCGGGTGACAGCCCAAGAGAGTGCACAAAGCAGATGCCGGTGGCACCGCCTTGGCCCCGAAGACCTCATTGTCTTTGCCCTGCCATAGTTTCTTGCTGCCCCTACTCTCCTGCAGGACCTCCTCATGCTACAGGAGCCCGTGTGGCCTGGGAATGGAGTCCTGGGAAGCTGCCCTGGGCAAATGGAAGCTGGCGGGGAGCAGACCTGACTTCCTGGCCTCTCCAGCACACACTTCTGAGGCTGCTCCTCAGTGCAGCTGAACCCCAGCGGCCCACAGTGGGCACCTCCTCCTTATCCCACCAGGATGGGCATCTTTTCCTTCCCATCTCCCTCCATGCCATCCTGCCCAAGCTTCCTGGGGACTTCTCCAGACGAACTGAGTCACTCCCAGTCTGGAAGGCATGAGGCTGCACGATGCACATTTGGATTGTGGTATTTCTGCATCTGCCACACCTGCTGCCGTGTCAGGTGTTGCACAGGCTCCCAGTCATGAGTGCTCGTGTTCTGCTGCACAGAATCCAACCTAAGGTTGTGTGTGACATGCAAAGTATGTCAGATGGTGGGAAGTACACTGGAGAAAGAAGCTGGGAAGGGGGAATGGAGGGGGTGGCAGTGGGAGCTGTGATTGTTCATGGACACCGGAGGAGACCCCAAGAAGGAGGCCTTGCAGCAGGTGCCCAGGTGGTGAGGGCACAGCGGGTGGCTGTTCCGGAGAGAAGCATTTCAGGGTGGGCAGGGTGGAGGGTAAAACCCCAAGGCGGGGAGCTCCCAACCTGTCCTAGAAAGAGCAAGAGGCCGTGGGACCTGAGTGAGGGGACACGGGATAGAAGCAGGAAAGAGACTAGCATGTGGAAGGCACCAGAAGCTCAGAGCTCTGTCGACCAGGAAAAGGCTGTGGCTGCACAGAGCGAGGCTGGAGATCCGGGCTCAGCACAGGGAGTGGCTGATCTGAGTCACTGAACAGAATAGACTGCGGTGGAGGCTGAGCAGGGGGCCCAGGGAGGGCTGCGTGTGATCATCCTCCGAGAGCAGCCAGGCACACACTGTGGGAGCAGGCAAGGGGAGTGCGGGAATCGGTGCATGTGGACAGCAGAGGGATGGAGGTGCTGAGCGACCAGAGGGTGGGTGCCAGGGGAGGAGAGGAGCTGGCCACGTTTGCCTGAGTGGCTGGGCACAGAAATGAGCATTCAAAAATAAAACTAAAAGGCTACTTCTGACGTCACAGGCAAATCAGATCAAAATCCCCAGAACATGACACATGATATTTTCCATCAACTGTGGAACCCTTCCATCTGAGGAATGCATGGGCTTGATGAAGACTAGGAACCAGACGGGGACTCCTGCGGTTGGAGCTGGACCATGTGGATCCCCCACCATAGCCCCCGCACCAACCCATTGCTCTTGCCTCGGGCTGGGGTCTCCAGAAGCGGAGACTGAGATGGAGTTTTCTGTGGAAGTTATTTTTAGGGATCAACACTTGTGAAAGGAAGTGGGGGGCAGGTCGGGCAGGGGGAGACATTGACCATGGTAGAGGTGGCTCCAGCTGCCTGCTGGAGGCCATCTGCTGACCATACACCGCTGCAGCCCAGCAGCAAGTTTTTCCTTGAAGGGAGACCTGTGTATTGTTCTTTGTGTCTTCCTTTCTGCATCTGCTCATGCTGTTCCCTTTAGTTAGAATACCCTCTGCACAGCCAAACCCAACTCATCCTCAAGAACCACTTAGCTGGCTCCTGCCATCCTGCAAACCCATCACCAGTTCCCCGTGAGTTCCCACCCAGCCATAACCTCTCCCCTCTCAGAACTCCCACTGTTCCAGCGATATGTCTCTCCTATTTTGTAGATTATAGCTTTTTCTATAAAGGAGTTCACATGGTCCGAATCTTTATGAATGGAGTCTCCACAGTTATTACAAAGTTGCATAGAGAGATGAAGCCATCACAGTCCAGAAGACTTCACTCATGAACAGACCACTTATAACATTCATCTCCAAAATCCAAAGCAGCCCTTCTCTCCCCTGTGCCAGCCCCGACAGTTCCTCAGAGGTCAGCCTTCCTGAGGGCAACATGAAAACATCTGTGCACACAATGCAAGTAAATGAAAACCAGTGCCAAATGGAAATGCAAATCTTGCAAAGACTATGGGATTTGGTGAATTTCATGAAAGTGAAATTGGTGAAAACAGCTCATGGAGCCATGGGCACCTGAAGACATGGCAATTAGACCAGTTACCAACACACTACCTGATGGGTATTTAAAAAGAATTGGCTATGTACAAAGGAATTGAGTCCTTTGGGGAGATGAATGAACTCTGAAATATTTTGCAAAACTGAATTTCTTTTGTAGAACCATGAATGTTAAACATGAAGTGCAGAGGATTTATAGGAAAATGATACCCCCAAATCAATGCCTCCTTCATTGCAATTACAGCATCAATTTTGTTAAATATAAGAAAATATGCTTCCTCTAAAACTTTTCATTTGACTATTCAAGATAAAGTCTCAGTCACTTTTTCTACTCTTTATTTTGAAATCTAGAGTCCCTGTCTTAAGTAAATTGACTTTAAGGGGCTATTTTTCTTGGTTGACAAAGACCTCCTGTGCTTTTTTTATATCTCGTATTCAACCAAAAAGACCTGGGGACATAGCACGGGCATGTTTTTCAGCCTAGAACATAATAGATGCCAACTAATGTTAAATGAATGGGTAAACCAACGAAGCAGAAGCCCCAGGATACTCTATTCACTCAAGCTGGCTAGAGAGAAAACAAAACTTATACCCAACATTCACGATGCTGGCTGACCTCCCAAGAAACCACCAGGTAACTTAAGACACCAATTCATTTGAAAAGGAAAAGGATGACTTGTTTAGCAAACGATGCCAGAACAACTGGTTTTCCATTTGCAAGAAAATTAAGGTTAAAACTAAAATGCATCCCCATCTCATGTCTTCTATGAAGTTAAATTCTAATGACTTGAAGATTTCATTGTACAAAGTAAAATTAAAATTTTGCAAGAAAACCTACGATACTACAGATATAATCTAAAGGTTAGGGACATCTTACAAACCAAGAATGGAAATCCTGAAGAAATAAAAGAAAAAAAAAGCATATTTGAATATTAAAATTTTTTCAAGATTATGTAAATTTCAAGTATTTCACGATTATGTAAATAAAATGCACATATACACTATAAATCTGTAAAATTATTGTAAGGAAAATGACAGATAAAGGTTAATTTCTATTATATACGGAGAGTTCTTACAAACTAACCAGAAAAAGGCAAAGATTATAAAGAGAGCATTCCCAGAAGAGCAAATCTCAATATTTAAAAAAGAAAAATAAGGAAAGATGGGAGGGAAGGAGGGAGGAAGGAAGAAAAAGAAAAAAAAAGAAGAAGTAAAGGAAAAGATGTTTGAATTCCTCAGTATTCAAGAAATTTCATATTCAACTCTGAGTTATGGCTTTATGCCTAGTGCACTGACAAAAATGTAAAAGTGCCATAAATCCTATTGCACCTGGGCTGTGGGGAAGATGGACTCTCCTACAGTCCAGTAGAAACATGGAATATACAATCTCTTCTGAAGGCAATCTGGCAGCATTTGGTAAAATTGTAAAAAGTACATACACCCTGTATATACACCCGGCTCTGGAACCATTGAAAATCCATCCAATTTGTACCAAAATGTATGAAGATATTTACTGCAGCGTTGTTCATAGTGGTGCAGAACCAGAAGCAAAACAAATTCCCATTACCAAGGGAATGGCTGAGTAATTTGCAAGTATATTTACTCCATGACATAATGCACATCTGTTGTAAAGAACTATCTTTAATTTGGAGCTATACAAGATGACTTGAAGATATTTCTACAAGATATTGAGGGAGAAAATCAAGATGCAGAAAAACGCATATTGTATATTATTTTTCCAGAACAATGACTTATCCTCCCTTTAAAAAAGTTCCTTTTATACCTTTGTGTGTGTGTGTGTGTGTGTGAGTGTGTATGAGAGAGAGAGAGAGAGAGAGAGAGTGAGAATGAGAAAGGAGTTCTAGAGAAAGAAATGAGCTTTGTAAGGTTATGGGATTATATGAATACAAAGGAAAACATGGAAGGATACACTTTTTTAATATAAGTTATATTTGGAGATGGAGGAGCAGGTGTGAGGGGAAGGGCAGAGAAGAAGAAAGTGTCCACAGTTTTTAACAGGAACTATGTGATCCCTTTTATGTAAATGTGCATGTGTGTCTCTACATAAGAATGTTATAACTAAGAAACCATCTGGCCTCACATATGTAGTGAGGAAGGTAAATCCTAACCTTTGTCTGCCTGAAACAGTGAGGAAGTCACGAATGAGAAGGGAATCTGAGCCAGAGGATAAACGAGATTTTGACAAGCTAAGTGGGCAGTGAGATGGAAAGAACTCCTGGCAAAGGAAGTATCTTAAACAAAGGAAGGCATTTGGAAGGGCAGGTGTTTTACCCATTCAACGAAATTATTGAGAGCCAATGTTGTAGGCAGAATTTTCTAGCTGGCCCACAAGATTTCCATCTCTGGAGCAAACACACCCTGTATAACACCCTCTATTTGCATGTAGGTGGGACTTGCCCATAGGATGGGATTTCACTACTGTGATTAGATTATGTTCGTAGCCAGGATGAGCTTTGCAGATGTAATTAAGGTCCCTAATCAGTTGACCCTGAGTTCATCCAAAGGGAGATTATCTTAGTTGAGCCTGATCTAATCAAGTGAGCTCTTTAAAAGAGAATCTTAGGCTTTTTGAAAGAAGAGATTTGAAACCAGAGACATGGCTCTCCCGCTATCCTTGAAGAAGCAAGCTGCTGTGCATTCTACAGCTACAAGAAAATGAATTCTGCCAACAACCACAGGAGCACGGGAGAGGAGCCAAGCCTCAAATGAGACCCCAGCCCCAGCCAACACTCTGATTGCCACCTTTGAGACCTTGATCAGAGGGCCTGGCTAAGCCATGCCCAGACTTCTGATCCACAGCAACTGTGAGATCATAAAAGCACATTGTTTTAAGCTGCCAAGTTTATGACAATTTTTTATGTCGCAGTGGAAAACTAATCCAGTCTGCTTTCTGACTGCCCCCACTCAGAGCTGTGGAGAAACCACACTGGACAGTCCACATCTGGCTTTAACCTCATGGGGCTCATGGTCTGGTTGGGAAGAAAATCTACACTCAAGAATTTAAATCAGCGGCTGGACACAGTGGCTCACACCTGTAAACCCAGTGCTTTGAGAAATCAAGGCAGGAAAATCATCTAAGGCCAGGAGTTCCAGGCCAGTCTGGGCAATGTAGAAAGACGCCTATCTCTACAGAAAAATACATTTTAAAAAATTCTAGATTAAAAAAAAAAAAACCATGGGTGTAGTTCTAACTACTTAGGAGGCGGAGGTGAGAGGATCCCTTAATTAAGGCCAGGAGTTCAGGGTTGCAATAAGCTATGATCACGCCACTGTACTCCAGCCTGGACAATAGAGTAAGACCCCATCTCTGGGGGAAAAAAAGTTAAATCAATAAACAAGCTAGTTATGAAAAGACTTTGCAAGAAATGAGCGTGGCTTTGAGTCAGAGAGTCATTGGGGTGGGGGCTGCATTAGCGTGGCTGGTGGTCAGTGAGGGCCTTTTCGAGATGACTTTGATGCTAAAATCCCAAGAAAGAGAAGGAAGTGGCAGGTCAAAGAGCTGCAGGAAGAGCAATCCCAGCAGAGGGAACGGTATATGCAAAGTCCTGGAGGCACAAAGTGTGGTCCTATTTGACAGACCATGTATAGAATCACTTCTCACTGAGCAAACCTCTGATTGTTGGTTTAGACTAGCACCCTTGAATAATATCTATCATTTCACATATTAAGCTGATTCTACAATGCATAAAAATATCTTCATAGTCACAATCATCTAGTAAGCCACAGGGTGGGCTTGGGCGGTGCAGGGAGGCACACACAACACCCAGGATGTGGATGTCTGTTTCCTCTTCATATACTTTTCATGTACTTTTTACATATATGTATTTCTTTTTTTCTTTTTTTGAGATGGAGTCTCACTCTGTCACCCAGGCTGGAGTACAGTGGTGTGATCTTGGCTCACTGCAACCTCTGCCTCCCAGGTTAAAGCAATTCTCCTGCCTCAGCCACCCAAGTAGTTGGGATTACATGTTCACACCACCACGCCTGGCTAATTTTTGTATTTTTAGTATAGACAGGGTTTCGCCACATTGGCCAGTCTGGTCTCAAACTCCTCACTTCAGGTCATCTGCCCACGTTGGCCTCCCGAAGTGCTGGGATTACAGACGTGAGCCACCATGCCCAGCACATATATTTCGTTCGTGTGTGTGTGTGTGACAGGGTCTCACTCTGTCACCCAGGCTGGAGTGCAGTGGCACAATCTCAGCTCACTTCAACCTC
The DNA here is from genome assembly GCA_963574635.1 of Cheracebus regulus. Classification (NCBI taxonomy): domain Eukaryota; kingdom Metazoa; phylum Chordata; class Mammalia; order Primates; family Pitheciidae; genus Cheracebus; species Cheracebus regulus. The sequence goes on from CAUYQU010000102.1 coordinate 12,501, forward strand.
CATTTCCCAGGCTCAAGTGATCCTCCAGCCTTAGCCTCTCACATTGCTGCAACCACAGGTGCAAGCCACTATGCCTGGCTGGTTTTTGTATTTTTGTAGAGATGGGTTTCAACATGTTGCCCAGGCTAGTTTCTAACTCCTGACCCCAAAGTGACCCACCTGTCTTGGCCTCTCGAAGTGCTGGGATTACAGGAGTGAGGCACTGTACCCAGCCACATATGGGTATTTCTTTACACAATTGCCCGAAATTTTGACAGGGAGCACTGATTTTTTCATTATAGTAATTATATAATGTCAGCTCTATGGGGGTATAATTTCTTTTTTTTTTTTTTTTTTTTTTTAAAGATGGGGTCTCACCGTGATGGCCAGGCTAGTCTTGAACTCCTGACCTCAGGTTGATCCATCCACCTCAGCCTCCCAAAGTGCTAGGATTACAGGCGTGAGCCACCGCACCCGGCTGGGGGTATAATTTCATATAATAAAAGTCACCAATTTTAAGTGAACACTTTGTTGCGTTTTGACAATCATATGCAGTCATATAAATAATCACCATAACAATCATAATCCAGAATGTTCCATCATCCCAAAAAAGTTCTCTCCTGTTCCTTGGCAGTCAGTCTCTTCTCTGCACTATCAGCCTCTGGCAAGCACTACTCTTCGTCGCTTTTGTTTTGAATTTTCCAGAGCTGCATGCAAATGGAATCTACATTGGGCCTGGCTTCTTCCTAAACATACTATGTTGCTGTTGTTGTTGTAAATACATGTGTTGGGTGAGTGAGGAGGGCAACAGAAGTGGGAGAGATAGTGCTGTGCACAGCTGGTATAGGCTTGGCTATTGAATGCCACACAGGGAGACGCAGACACACAGACAGAGCAGGTCAGGCAGCATTCTGGGGCCTGTGACACCCAGTTGATCGGTGAGAGGCAGCAGGAGGGCTGCAGGCACCCAGGCACCCTGGAGGATCCCTGGTCTGAGGTCCGAGGTCCCAGGTAGTGGTGGTGACGGCAGCGGGGCTCAGCTCACATCATTCAGGGCCTTGCAGGCAGGCGAACTCAGGCGGCACGAGGGCTGTGCGGTGCGCGTCCGGGCTGTGGTATTTCAGCTGCATCTGCCCCACCTGCTGCTGTGTTGGGTGCTGCACGGGCTCCCAGACACTGGTGCCCATGTTCTGCTGCACAGCATGAAGCCAGTCCGGCTAAAGGGGTAGATGGGTACTATGCAGTAGGTGTAGCCCACCACAGCAACTGGCAGAACTGCCGCATCTCCTTACGGGGTGCAGGTGCAGCCACGGGCGCTCTCCCTGGCAGCCGAGAATGCCGTTCTCCGTGAGGGCCACCTTCTTCCACTGATAATAGGCTTCCACGAAGAGGCTTTTGGCAGGGCCCATATGGTCTGAGAAGTCAGTGATCACATCAAAGGCATCCTGGTTCTACTTCATTAACTCAAAACCATCACCCACATGAAGGGATGAGCTCGGGGCTGAGTGTGGTGGCCCACGCCCATAATCCCAGCACTTTGGGAGGCTGAGATGGGCGGATCACCTGAGGTCAGGAGTTCGAGACTAGCCTGAACAACATGGAGAAACCCCGTCTCCACTAAAAATACAAAAAATTAGCCAGGTAGTGGCGCATGCCTGTAATCCCAGCTACTGGGGAAACTGAGGCAGGAGAATCGCTTGAACTCAGAGGTAGAGGTTGTGGTGAGCCAAGATTGCACCACTGCATTCCAGCCTGGGCAAAAAGAGAGAAACTCTGTCTCAAAAAAAAAAAAAAAGAAGGAGGAGGAAGAGGAGGAGGGGGGGAGGAGGAAAAGAAGAAGGGCCAACTTTGATCTAGAGTAGCAATTGGCCATGCCTGGCAGGAACTTCTTAGAGACGTGGTTGACATCCTTGTCAATGTCACACTGGACCATGCACTCCATGGAGAGGTGCTTTCCCCACCTCGTGCAAGACACCCATCTCTGCCCCTGATGATCAGCATGTTTCATGGGTTGGGGTGCCTGCAGAGTGGCAGGTTAGCTGTCATCTCCTAGTAGGAGAACTCATCCCTCTCTGTGCCTGGGGTGACAACATCCAACACCAGCACATTGCTGTAGGTTTTACTGCAGAAGACAAGCATGTTCTGGTAGTGCAAGCGCGAGTCATGGAGCAGAAACAAGGCCTGCCCGGACCACAGGCTGCACGTCTGGTGGAACCATCCCTCAGGGATGGCAGCGAGGCCAGAGGCAGCAAGGCCACTGGAGTCAGGCTCCATGGCGGGAAGGCAATGTGGGGCACGGACCTGGGACTACAGGCCACATGGAGCCACAGCACAGGGAACTGACTGCATCATACTTTTGAACTCCATCCCTGTTGTTGTTTTCTTTTTGAGACAGAGTCTGGCTCTTGTCTCCCAGGCTGGAGTGCAGTGGTACGATCTCGGCTCAGGCAATCTTCACCTCCTTGGTTCAAGCAATTCTCCTGCCTCAGCCGCCCGAGTAGCTGGGACTACAGGTGCGCACCACCACATCCAGCTAATTGTTTGTGTTTTAGTGGAGACGGGGTTTCACCACGTTGTCCAGGATGGTCTTGAACTTCTGACCTCATGATCTGCCTGCCTCGGCCTCCCAAAGTGCTGGGATTACAGGCGTGAGCCATCGCGCCCGGCCCAACCCTTTTACTTTTATTGGTAAATCATTTCTTTTGCATTGCTGTTGAGTAGTATCATATTCCATTGTAGTTGCATACACTGATGTGTTTACCCATTCACTGGGTGATGTGCATTTGTGTTGTTTCATGATGAATAAAGCTGCTATGTGTGGACATATGTTTTCATTTCTTTTGGATAAATACTGAGGAGTGAGATCATTGGGTCAAACAGTAAGTGTGTGTTTAACTTTATAAGAAACTGTGAACTGTTTTTACAAAGTGGTGATACCATTTGAACCACCACCAATAATGTAGGAGTGTTCCGTCTGCTCCAAATGTTTGCCAACCCTTGGTCTTGTCAGTCTCTCTGAATTTAGCAATTCCACTGGGTGTGTCGTGCCATCACATGGTGATTTTACAAAGATGTTGAGCATTTTTCCATGTGCTCAGCTGCCACTCGAATATCTCCTTTGGTGAAATATCTGTTCAGATCTTTCGTTCCTTTTTAATCAGGTTTTTCACTTTGAGTTGGTCTCCGTAACCTCCACCACCAGATGTGACTTTCATTATTATGTTATATTGCAGAGCGAAAGGGACTCTCTAAATGTAATTAAGATTAAATCGTCAGCTGACCTTAAAATAGGAGTATCATCCTGGATTATCCAGGTGGGCTCAAGATATTTACATGAACCCTTAAAAGGCAAAAAGGAAGGTAGAGAGAGTCAAAGCATGAGAAGGACCCCACCCACCATCGCTAGCTTGAACATAGGGAGGACCCCATGGAAAGCAAGAGAAGGAAATGAATTCTACCAACAACCGGTGAACTTGAAAGAGGCCCTGAGTCCCAGATAAGAACCACAGGCTGGTGGATACCTTGATGTTAGCCTGGTCAGACCCTCAGAGGAGCTCCCAGTCATGACACATTGGAAAACCTGTGAGATGATACATAGTTGCTGTTTTAAGCCCCTACGTTTGTGGCAATTTGTTACACAGCAGCAGAAAAGTCATACACCATCTTTTTATTACAAGCAAAAAAAAAAAAGTTAAATTAAGAGATCCATAAATTTCAAGAAAAATGAGAGTGTATATTCCTATGTGGAACAGAAGTATTTACACTCATGTGTTGCTATGCAAACAAGACACACTTGTGTTGAAAAACTCGGCCAACTCCTTCCTGAACACACACCTCCTACCTGGCCCCCGTGAGCATTTGAATTCGTGACTGAGTTTTTAGAGTTCCTGGAAACCAAATTCTCCTCCTCAGAGCCTCCCATCCCAGGAAGCCCAGCCCCTCAGTTCTCAGGGAAGGTCCTGCTCACATTTTCCGGATGACATCATCCCCGCAGGAGCCAAGGCTCTGTTTGGAGGTGTTTCCTTCCATTCTTTGTGTGTTTTGTTTTGCTTTGTGTTTTACCTCTTAGACCCAGGAACCAGTCCAAGCAATGTGTGCTTCTCCAACATGTTAACACAAACAGCCCCTTCCCAAACTGAAGAGGCACATGCTACCTTAATGACGTGGTTGCTATTGAAACACTTGAGTGATAGACAAAACCTTTCATGTGGGGACAAAATTAATTGTACACAAACAAGAGCACGTTTCATCTCGAGTTAAAGTCTCCAACGTTGCCTTGGCAGAGAACTCTTTGGCCATTTCTCTCCTTTTCTTTTTGGTGTTAAGTCTCACCCCTTTTTATGAGAGATTTTCTTGGCAAACAGGGCCAGGCTTCAAGGTCCCCATAGGGTTTTGCTGTCACTTCCCTTTATTGATCATTCTGTGGCCTCTGTTGAAGCTTCACTGGCTCCGGCCCACCTTGAGCCATGGCCCTCCCACCCCAGCCCTGTCCCGTCCTAAAGCAGTACCCTCCCCTCAGCCTCTAAAGTGTAAAACTGTCCCAAGTCCATAATACCCTGCTCTCCCCAAGGCCGGCAGCGGTCCGAGGTAAGCGATTGATTAAACATGATGAATAACAGAGCGGAAGATGTGGCGTGGGGAAAGAGCTCACTTTAGCTGCAACTCTGAGATTTATTGCTGAGTGCCACAAATAATGAAGTCATCAATCTTCCCTGAACTAAAAAAAGGAATCCACCACAGCAAGTTTGAAAAGGCCAGGGAGGGAGCGTCCTGCCCCCTTGCTGCAGCAGCATAAGGCCTGGTTGCTCTGTGATCTCGCTGCCCAGCTAATCCGACCCAGGCACCCTGGAGACTATGCAGAAGGGATATCGCTGACCTGTCACCTGCCTCCCCGGTTGCTCTGATCCTGAAACCCACTGACTTACTTACAGGAGGAGAGGATGGTCTTGGGTCTGTGAGATGTGTCACTGGCACGACAATGGGTGTTTTCTGGTTCACACGTCATCACAATAGCACAGTCGTTGGCCTGGGCCTGGAAGGTCCTTTTTTTTTTGAGACAGAGTCTCACTCTGTCACCCAGGCTGGAGAGCAATGGTACAATCTTGGCTCACTGCCACCTCTGCCTTCCGAGTTCAAGCTATTCTCCTGCCTCAGCCTCCTGAGTGGCTGAGCTTACAGGCACACACCACCACACCCAGCTAATTTTTGTATTTTTAGTAGAGATGGTGTTTCACTCTGTTGGCCAGGCTGGTCTTGAACTCCTGACCTCATGATCTGCCCTCCTCGACCTCCCAAAGCACTGGGATTACAGGTGTGAGCCACCGCACCCAGCCAGGAAAGGTGCATTTCAAAGCTCCCACACATGGACCTCTGCGGCAGGCTCCCGAAATGCGAGGTTGGCCAGGCCTGCAGAAACCTGCTCTTCTCCAACCCTTCTTCCCTTTAGCTGCCCATTAGCCCTGGACACTTCGGCAGCCGTGACCTGGGGTCCTTTCCACACATCTCACTATCCTGGGTTGAACTGTGTCCCTTCCAAATTCCTTTCTTGGAATCCTAACCTGCAATACCTCAGAATGTGACCTTCTTTGCAGAGGTAATCAAAGTAAAATGAAGGCCAGGAGCAGTGGCTTACGCCTGCAATCCCAGCACTTTGGGAGGCTGAGGCAGGTGGATCACCTAAAGTCAGGAGTTCGAGACCAGCTTGGCCAACATGGTGAAACCCCATCTCTACTAAAAATATAAAAAATTAGCCAGGCATGGTAGTGCGCACCTGTAATCCCAGCTACTTGGGAGGCTGAGGCTGCCTCCCAGATTCAAGCAATTCTCCTGCCTCAGCCTCCCGAGTAGCTCGGACTACAGGCACACGCCACCAAGCCCAGCTAATTTTTGTATTTTTAATAGAGACAGCGTTTTGCCATGTTGGCCAGGCTGGTCTCAAACTCCTGACCTCAAGTAATCTGCCTGCCTCAGCCTCCCAAAGTGCTGGGATTACAGGCGTGAGCCACTGTGCCCGGCCCATTTCTTTTTTCACAGCAAACTGAGCCCCATTAACTCGAAAGCCCACTGGCACCAAACTCAAATTTTTACACACCTGATTATCTTTAAGATAACCCAAAGAGATTTTTAGCCATTTATTGCCTGCCTGCTTTGCCTGACCTGCAAAACCTCACATGACAGCTCTTACTCATACATGAGATCGAAAGCCTTGTCATTATAGGGCCCCCAAAATTTCCCTGCCTTTGGGAGCACCCTGACCCAGAGACTCCCTGGCAGGCTGCACTGCTGAGCAACATCACTTCGTCACACAAGATCCTGCCCCAGAGTTCCCTTGCCCTCCCTGGCTTCCTCTGCGAGGGACCTTCCCCGATTGCAAACCTGTCAAAGTACTGCCCAGTGACTTGAGTGTGTGCTCCTGCCACCTAATTGTCAGGTTTTCCCCCTGATCAGCCCCCACATCCCTGGAACAAACACAAATGGAATGGCCACGCCCTGGAACTCTGATGCAGAAGACCCAACCCTTCCCACTGCACCGCAGGCTGGAGGCATTAACCGAAGCAGGGGCCTCAACTCCTCCATGTCCAAGAGACCAGGAAATTCAGGTTATAGCTGTCCAGCCTCTGCAGCCCCGGAAGCCAGCCAGGCAGAGGTGCCCACTCACAGCACTCATCACACACTGACCTCGGGCTGCAGCTTCTGCTTTCCTGACACAGGCCCCCTTCATTCCTGTCCCAGGGTCCGAGGAAGCCTCCTCACATCTGCCACATGGTGAGGGCTGGGAAACCAGCTGGGCTGAACTCTGATCTTCCAGCTTCCTCTCCAGGGTCACTGACTATCCAGGATCGCCCAGAACTCTCCAGTTTTAGCACTGATAGCCCCATGTCCCAGGAAACTCCTCAGTTCTGAGGATGGGTGGTCCCCATGCTCCTCTCCCGGCAGAGCCACCCCTACTTCTTCTGCATATGATTCCAGTGAACAAGGGTTCTTTGCTAAAAGTAACTGCAAATAATCAGTCTCCAGAACACCCCAGCTAGAAAAGAACATTAGTTATGGTACAGGGTTTCCCAAAAGGAGGCACACATATCTCCAAAGATGATTTGGGTCTTTCACAAATGAATGTGGCTTTCTTGTTTGTTTTTTTAAATAGAGATGGGGCCTCGCTGTGTTGTCGAGGCTGGTTTCAAACTCCTGGCCTCAAGTGATCCTTCTGCCTTGGTCTCCCAAAGTGCTGGGATGACAGGCATGAGCCGCCATAACCAGTCTGTGCTGCTTATTTTAATAGTATAAGAGTACTTGGGCCCAGCTCAGTGGTTCACACCTGTAATCCCAGCACTTTGGTAGGCTGAGGCAATCAGATCACGAGGTCAGGAGATCGAGACCATCCTGGCTAACATGGCAAAACCCCATCTCTACTAAAAATACAAAATATTAGACAGGTACCGTGGCAGGTGCCTGTAGTCCCAGCTACTCAGGAGACTGAGGCAGGGGAATCCCTTGAACCCAGGAGGCGGAGGTTGCAGTGAGCCAATATCGTGCCACTGCACTCCAGTCTGGGCGACAGAGCAAGACTCTGTCTCAAAAAAAAGTACTTGTACATTAGACAAAAATAAAACTAGCATATGAAACATGAATTTTAAAAACTTAATAATAGAAGAGATTGTATAACGCAAATGATAAAAGTCATGATAGTAGCTCAGGAATGTCTGAGGTTGAGAGCTCTGTTGCAATAGGAAAATCTGAGCCTGGGAGCCTGTGGGCTGGGATAGGCACCTGCCTTTGGCACCTGCTGGCTATGTGACAGTGGATGCGCTGCATGACCTTTGACTCCAGCTCCTCATGTGAAACATCATGAGGCCGTCGTGGTTCTGTGGGTTCTTCTCCCTCAAATGCAAAGACCAGTCAGGTCATGGATGCCAGGGCAGGGCCTGCACAGGCTGCCCCCCAGTTCCTGCTGCTGAGACCTCCTAGTGTGGCCCCAGACTTGTCCTCTCTACTCCTGGCCCCCAGCCCCTTCTGTGTCTGAAAACGCCCCATAGAGTCAGCCACTAAGTCCCTGTTTGGATTGAGTTAGTTGTCTGCCGCTTACAGCCAAAGGGCCCTAATGGATATAAATGGCTCTAGACCAGGGGTCCCCAACCCCCACGCCACAGACCACTACTGGTCTGTGGACTGTTAGGAACCAGGCTGCATGGCAGGAGGTGAACGCCCAAGCTCTGCCTCCTCTCACATCAGCAGCAGCACTAGATCCTCATAGGAGCGCAAACCCTGCTGTGAACTGCGCATTCATGGGATCTCAGCTGCACACTCCTTATGAGAATCTAATGCCTGATGATCTGTCACTGTCTCCCCTCATCCCAAAATGAGATTGTCTAGTTGCAGGAAAACAGGCTCAGGGCTCCCACTGATTCTGCATTATGGTGAGTTGCATAATTATGTCATTATATGATACAATGTAATCATGGTAGAAATAAAGGGCACAATAAATGTAATGCGCTTGAATCATCCCGAAACCATCCCTCCACCCCACCCCCAAGTCCATGGAAAAAAAATATCTCTATGAAACTGGTCCCTGGTACCAAAAAGTTGGGTACTGCTGCTCTAGACGGTCTCATCATCCTGCATCATGTCCCAGATCACTTCCCTCTGGCCTTGCTGGCTGCACGTTTACACATCCTGGTCTTTCTTTCTCCTCCTGGGACCCCCTTTCTCACTCTCCCACCTTCCCTGCCCAGCCCGGCTCACGTGTCAGCTCCTCCTGGGAGACCTCCCTGACCTCCTTTCTCTGGGCCACATGGCACCTGCTCCCCTGGACAGGCTCACCTGCGGCCCTGACTCCTCTTGAACTGGCTGACCACAGCAGGGTCTGGGTGTTGTCACCTCACCCAGCCTGGCGCTAGAGAGACCACAAACCCTCCTCCCTCTGTGGACGGGGTACTAGACACCCTGCTTGGACTTATTCATCCCCATAGGCACCGTCTTTCTGTCTGAACTTCTATTTCCCTGACAACAATGTCTTTGGGTTTGTAGCAAGCAGCCTGATCACCTCCCAGCACATACACGGCCATGGGGCGACTCCACTGATACATGTGGGCTTTTGCAGCACACATCTCATGGGTTGTAGCTGGGATTGCAAAGATTTTTACAGAGAATTAATTGTTCCAGTTCAGTGTGAAGGGACTTACACTCCTTTCTTCATTAGAATTTTCCAAACTGCTAAGGGTATATGTGTAATTGTCACCTGCATCACATGTAATCAGGGACCCATATGAAGAAGTGAAAAGTTCCTTTCTTACATGATTGTTTTTGGTGAATTGAGCAGTTTTGTATCCATCATTCAAATTGCACAGGCCAGGGGAATGCCCAATATTCCCAGCTGCCCACACTCCCACCACAACTAATGTAAACTGGTAAGTAACGGCTGTTGATACCGACACAACGGTCATCATCACATTTCAGGGGGTTTTGTTTGTTTCTGTTTGTTTGTTTGTTTTGAGACAAAGTCTCACTCTGTTGCCCATGCTGGAGTACAGTGGCATGATCTCAGCTCACTGCAACTTCTGTCTCCCAGGTTCAAACAATTAACATGCCTCAGTCTCCCCGAGTGGCTGGGACTACAGGTGCCTGCCATCACACCCACCTAATGTTTGTATTTTTAGTAGCAGTGGGGTTTCACTGTGTTGGCCAGGCTGGAACAGGGCAGGGCGGGACAGGAAAGCCTCAGGAAAAATACAAACATTTTTACTAGCGATAGGGTGTCGCTATGTTGGCCTTCAACTTTTGGCCTCAAGTGATCCACCCACCTCAGCCTCCCAATGTGTTGAGATTACAGGCGTGAGCCACCACACCCAGCCAACATTTCAGGGTTGTTTGTTTGTGTAAGACAGGGTCTCCTGATTAGCTGTGACTACAGGTGCATGTCACCACACCCAGCTAATTTTTGTATTTTTATAGAGATGGAGCCTTGCCCTGTTGCCCAGGCTGGTCTCATCCTGGGGCTCAAGTGACCCACCCACCTCGGCCTCCCAAAGTGTTGGAATTACAGACATTTCCGTTTTTTAAAAAATCAAAAAAGCGTAACTGGATACAATCAGGATATCAGTAGAAGTAGGAAATATGGGAATGCCGGTGAGCAAATCGGTGCAGAGAGAACAGGCGATGAGAACAGGGATGTGGGAAGATGGGGAGCGCTGGGCAGAGATGAGGATGGGGGAGCGCTGGGGATGAGGTCCAGAGTGCAGGCAACAGTCAGGAAATCTAAGGCTGCCCAAAGCAGTAAGACTGCCCAGGCCAGAGGCACATGAGGCAGTTTTCAAGAGTATAAGGAGCAAGAGATCATTAAACTCACTTACCAGGAGAGACAAGAGATGGTGGGAATAATTTAATGAGAGGCCTTGACACTGCAAAAAAATATAAATTCATTCTGTGCTTGACTGTTCACAAGGGAGGAGGAGAAAGCGGTTGCCTTCAGAAACCATAATACATTTTTCTCACTGAGGCAAAGTATACAGAGAGGAAGCGATGGGAAAAAGAAGAAACCAGGGTGATGGGAAATGGAGCTTATTGATTCTTGGTGTTGGAGCAGCCGTTTCTCTGACACAGATAAACTTTAAAAGCCAGCTCAGACCCGTCCCTTGAGCCCTCGCTGGTCCCTCTCCACAGGTCTCAGCCGGTTCAGAGTTTTCAAGGAAGCAGCTCCCAGGCTACTGTCACGTTCCTGGGAACTGTGAGCCGCTCATCGCCCAAGCCGGCAGAATCCCTCCAACTCATGGGCTCCGTGGGCATGAGTTGGAGGGCCTTATCCACCCAGTTGGCTGATTCCCTGGGTGGATTTTCTTCTGGTGATCAGAAAAATATATCAGCCTTTTCCAGATTTCTGGCATTACATTCCGTCATTTGGAGTACAGTTGATTCTTAGCAATGTGGGATCATATACTGTATTCTTACAATAAAGTTGTCTGGAGCAAAGAATGTTGCTAAGAAAATCTTAAGGAAAGGAATATACATGTGCTCTTCATCAAGTGACAGTGATCGCCATAAAGGTCTTCTTCCTTGCCGTCTTCACTTTCAGTAGGCTGAGGAGGAGGAAGAGGAGAGGTTGGTCTTACCGTCTCGGGGTGGCAGAGGCAGAAGAAGGTCTGCGTATATGTACACTCTGGCAGCTCTAACCTGTTGTTCAAGGGTCTATTGTATTTGTTACCCAGTGGGATCAAACCAAGATAAATTAAATACAGGTAAATTCCTTTTCAAGAAGTTCAATACATAAAAATCTGCACATAGAATACTCAAACAACTGAAAGAGACCCAAGGCTCTTTGGATCCAATTTCCTCAAGACTGAAGAGGAGAATATGCCCCTCTGAGCGGCTATTCAGATGGTCTCTGTGTACTGATTCTAGTACTGCTGCTGCTTTTTTCTTTTTATTTTTTTGAGATGGAGTCTCACTCTTGTTGCCCAGGCTGGAGTGCAATGGTGCAATCTCAGCTCACTGCAATCTCTGCCTCCCAATGTGATGTGGCAAGGAAAGTGGCTTCAGCCAGGCTAAAATGTAATGGCTTCTCAGGCTCACAGGCTATGTACAGGCTCACAGGCTACGTGATAAGGCACTACGATTAATCAGGCCAACGCCAGGTGCAGACACCAGCCTCATTTCAATGGAATTCAAGAACCCGATGCTCAGGGTCACACGGACCCTGAGAAGAAACCCCCTTGTCCCTAGCTGCTGGCCTTGGCTTCTGAACAAACTGCTTTCTTACTGATATTGGGAGTTTTCACTGTCTCTAACTGCTGACCTTGGCTTCTGTACAAACGCTTGAAAATCTGCTTGCCAAGATCCCCAGTCTCCCTGCCCCGGAAAATCCCCAGCCCCCAAAAAAGTGTTGTTTAGCATAAAAGCCCAGCTCTCCCTCAACTCGGGGCCACGGGTTGGAGAGACATGAGTCCTCCGTGGTCGCCAGCAATAAAGACCCTGCAATTCATCATACTTTTGTCTTGGTGCTGATCTTCTTATCTCACTAAAAATACAACACCAAGTTCAAGCAATTCTCCTGCCTCAGCCTCCTAAGTAGTTAGGATTACAGGCATGTGCCAGTACACCTGGCTAATTTTGTATTTTTAGTAGAGACAGGGTTTCACCATGTTAGCCAGGCTGATCTTGAACTCCCAACTTCAGGTGACCCACCCACCTTGGCCTCCCAAAGTGCTGGGATTACAGGCGTGAGCCTCTGCTCCTGGCCTGCTGTTTCTTTAGCTAGGGTCTGGGCACAGATGTGTGTGCCTGGCGATGATTAATTGAAATGTACTCTTATGGTCTGGGCACTTTTCTTTTAAATAGAGATGCAGTCTCACTGTGTTATCCAGGCTGGTCTCAAAGTCCTGACCTCAAGTGATCAGCCCACCTAGGCCCCCTAAAGTGCTGGGATTACAGGCATGAGCCACCATGCCCGGCTAGGGCACTTTTCTTACGTATGTTACAATCCAATATTTTTTACTCCCAGTGGGATTTTAATTGAGGAAGAGCAAGGTGTTTTTTTTTTTTTTTTTTTTTTTTTTTTTTTTTTTTTTTGGGTGGGACCGGGGGGGGGTGGGGGGGGGGGGGGGGGCGGGCCGCATCGGGGGGGCCGGCACCCCCC